>OX031011.1:25560302-25590302 GCA_943735925.1 Pollenia amentaria
ATACATATACATATACATATACATATACATATACATATACATATACATATACATATACATATACATATACATATACATATACATATACATATACATATACATATACATATACATATACATATACATATACATATACATATACATATACATATACATATACATATACATATACATATACATATACATATACATATACATATACATATACATATACATATACATATACATATACATATACATATACATATACATATACATATACATATACATATACATATACATATACATATACATATACATATACATATACATATACATATACATATACATATACACATATACATATACATATACATATACATATACATATACATATACATATACATATACATATACATATACATATACATATACATATACATATACATATACATATACATATACATATACATATACATATACATATACATATACATATACATATACATATACATATACATATACATATACATATACATATACATATACATATACATATACATATACATATACATATACATATACATATACATATACATATACATATACATATACATATACATATACATATACATATACATATACATATACATATACATATACATATACATATACATATACATATACATATACATATACATATACATATACATATACATATACATATACATATACATATACATATACATATACATATACATATACATATACATATACATATACATATACATATACATATACATATACATATACATATACATATACATATACATATACATATACATATACATATACATATACATATACATATACATATACATATACATATACATATACATATACATATACATATACATATACATATACATATACATATACATATACATATACATATACATATACATATACATATACATATACATATACATATACATATACATATACATATACATATACATATACATATACATATACATATACATATACATATACATATACATATACATATACATATACATATACATATACATATACATATACATATACATATACATATACATATACATATACATATACATATACATATACATATACATATACATATACATATACATATACATATACATATACATATACATATACATATACATATACATATACATATACATATACATATACATATACATATACATATACATATACATATACATATACATATACATATACATATACATATACATATACATATACATATACATATACATATACATATACATATACATATACATATACATATACATATACATATACATATACATATACATATACATATACATATACATATACATATACATATACATATACATATACATATACATATACATATACATATACATATACATATACATATACATATACATATACATATACATATACATATACATATACATATACATATACATATACATATACATATACATATACATATACATATACATATACATATACATATACATATACATATACATATACATATACATATACATATACATATACATATACATATACATATACATATACATATACATATACATATACATATACATATACATATACATATACATATACATATACATATACATATACATATACATATACATATACATATACATATACATATACATATACATATACATATACATATACATATACATATACATATACATATACATATACATATACATATACATATACATATACATATACATATACATATACATATACATATACATATACATATACATATACATATACATATACATATACATATACATATACATATACATATACATATACATATACATATACATATACATATACATATACATATACATATACATATACATATACATATACATATACATATACATATACATATACATATACATATACATATACATATACATATACATATACATATACATATACATATACATATACATATACATATACATATACATATACATATACATATACATATACATATACATATACATATACATATACATATACATATACATATACATATACATATACATATACATATACATATACATATACATATACATATACATATACATATACATATACATATACATATACATATACATATACATATACATATACATATACATATACATATACATATACATATACATATACATATACATATACATATACATATACATATACATATACATATACATATACATATACATATACATATACATATACATATACATATACATATACATATACATATACATATACATATACATATACATATACATATACATATACATATACATATACATATACATATACATATACATATACATATACATATACATATACATATACATATACATATACATATACATATACATATACATATACATATACATATACATATACATATACATATACATATACATATACATATACATATACATATACATATACATATACATATACATATACATATACATATACATATACATATACATATACATATACATATACATATACATATACATATACATATACATATACATATACATATACATATACATATACATATACATATACATATACATATACATATACATATACATATACATATACATATACATATACATATACATATACATATACATATACATATACATATACATATACATATACATATACATATACATATACATATACATATACATATACATATACATATACATATACATATACATATACATATACATATACATATACATATACATATACATATACATATACATATACATATACATATACATATACATATACATATACATATACATATACATATACATATACATATACATATACATATACATATACATATACATATACATATACATATACATATACATATACATATACATATACATATACATATACATATACATATACATATACATATACATATACATATACATATACATATACATATACATATACATATACATATACATATACATATACATATACATATACATATACATATACATATACATATACATATATATATGCACAGCTGATACTTTGCATACACGTTATATATGCACCTCATACTATGAGGACTTTTGCATACTATGAAGCCTGTCCTCAAAATTTTATATTACTTGCGGCTAATGTAAGGACATCGTAGATTGAGGACATTTTTAACGGAGATTTTTTTTTTTGGTTGAATTTATTCCGCTGTGCATATATATTGATCTAATATGATAAAAAGTTCGATATATGCGCTTTAAATGTATTAGTTTAACATTTTTATCTAAATTTAGATCTGTATTGTTGCCATCGTTCTTTACAAAAATGTTATTTTTTGAAGCTGTGAAATCTTTGTACATGTGCGACTTTGAAGTTAGCAGTTTGGCTTCATATTATACAGTATATTGATACTGCCTATGCTTCTTGCAAGAGTGAAAGAATCAAATATATTATTATACTCGTGCATGTCCAAAACAAATTTATATTAGGTGGCAGCGAATTTGACAGTTCAAACCGATAGTATGTCTTGGTTTTACAATGCTTTATTAGAAATGTTTGACATTTCAAACAGTAGGCGCTAACAATCCAATACAAAAAAACTGTTGTTTTTGTTGTAGTATTTTCTGCCTACATGTGTATAAACACATCTTGAATACGACATTTGCAATTTGATTTAATTTTTTGTTTGTTTAATGAAACTTAGTATTAATGTTTTTAAAAATTATACTTTTGAAGCCGTATTTATAAAAAATATTTCTGGTTTATAAAACAAATTCTGAATGAAAATTGGTTTAATTAAACTCTTATAAATTATAAATATTTTTGGAATAAAAAAAAGTTGCATTTTACCAGCGTTGCCATTATGAAAAACTTTTCCTTTTTTTGGCAGGTTAATTTAAGAAGTTTTAAAATAATATAAAGTTTTTATAAATGTACTGCCGTATTCATAAAAATTACAGTGGATTTGAGTTATATTGTAAGAAAGATTTGTATGAGAATTTTGCCTTAAAACACATTTCATATTATTTTATTTTTTACGAATATGTAATTTAATTTGCTGTATATTAGATGAAGTGTTGATTTTTTGCTACTAACAGATCTTTGTTATTGCAAGGTTGTTTAATTTTGTGTACCCCTTTAATACTACATACCTTATTTGAGGGTTACACGATCAGGTTTTGTGTTTCAAGTGTTAATACACTCACACTGGTTTACCTTTTTAAAAATTGACCCGAACTTGCTTTTAAAATTCTATTTCAAGTTGAGTGTTTCAATTTACATTCAAGAACACAGCTGATTACAAGTTTAGTGAGCAAATTTATCGTGTGTCTCTATAAATTGTTTTTTGGATGGCATCCTGAAGGTAAATTTCTTTCAATTTTTGTAAATTTTATTAAAGTATCTGAAGATGGTGAATTGGACTTTAGAGTTAATTGTTCAAAGTTTTATGCTGCATTTTTTAATGTTCTGTAAAAATGTTCGATTTTAATAACGAGCTTCTAAAACCCATTGAAGCTTTTGCACCTTTTACGGCCTTTTTCACAATCTATGATCAAATGTTAATTGAAACATTTTGAATTGAATTGAAATATATTTTTTTATTTCATTTTCTTATATCCTTTATGTGATTTTTTTGACCGCTTAAAATTGGAAAACGTCTAGGCCAAATTGGATTTTTTTTTGTGTGGTTGTTTCTAATAGCTACGCAAAGGCTTAGGAATAAAGAAAAGTCGACAAAACTGGGTAAAATATCCAACTTTTGGATACTTTCTGTAAACACGTTTTTTTCAAAACACTTTTGCTTAAAATTTAAACGTATATTCTTTACGATTAAGGCAGCAAACAAATAAGCACAGATTACCCACAGATATGTCACGAGACGGAAGATTTGTTGTCTCTTTCTTAGAAAGCTGCCCTTTTTCATTTCTTTTTGAGCCATAATTTATGCCGCAATACAATGAACAAAAATTTATTTAGTTGAGATTTATTTGCAAAACTGTTCTAAAAATTAACTTTTAAGCATATCGCAACACTAGTTAATAATATTTAAGTAAGTAAATAACATTATAAAACAAAAAAATAATACTAAATACATTTTTTGGCACAAAATATAACATTTGTTGAACTAATGCTTTTGTTAAACGTGGTTTGTGTTTTGTTATTTTTGTTTTGGTCGAGCAATTTGTGTTGATTTTAGCGGCCTGTTTTTACACATTGCCACTTCACTACAAAAAAACGCTTTTTGTCTGTTTCTTCGAAAGCTGCCATCGCACCTGATTTATGCCTTTTTCACACGTCACTTTTTACATATACATATGTGTGTAATCTGTGCAAATAAGTACGTCGTAACAACGTAGGATGTACGAGCGTACATTTCTTAAAACGCAATCTATTTACTCACAATTCCGTCGAAAAACGTGCTTAGTTTTCTTTTGAAAATAATCTTAGAAAAATCCAAATTTATTAAAATTTTTGTTTAATTTTTCCTTAATTTATTTTGTTTTTTTCAGTTTGAAAACACAAAAATAATGTAATTTAAATTTTAAATTTTTCTTTTTCTACGGCAATTCGGTCGCAACCGTCGTATTAAGTAGAATAAAGGCCTCATTACTCTTACGTAAAAGTTGCGGATACGTAAATGTTGCGGACGACTTCAAAGGTTGGTAGTTATTAAAAATACATAAACGTGTCATATGGTGTTGAAGTGTGTTCAAAATAACAAATAATATAGTAATGATGATAGTTATTTAATAGAAATTCCTTTTTTTGCAACAAAAAGATAATTTTTTCTTCATCCATGTATATATGTATGTAAATTGTAAATTCTTTTTGTTCTGAGTATGCACTTAGTATTGCTTGTTGCAAACGTTCTTGTATGAAAGCGCCAATACGTAAAGATATCGGCGCTCTAGTAAAAAAAAGTAGAAGACATTATACATGTATATAAATATACAGCATTAAAAAGTGCTTTGAAAATAAAAATTTTTGATATCGTTTTTTTGCGCCCAAGGATCTAGTTTAGGAGTTATGGACCTTAAAATGTTTTAAGTCTTTATGCATATATATTTAAGTACAAACTTGATACAAATATGTGTATCAGTAAAAACGCTTCTAAATACCGCATTTATCTATTAGGGTGAGTCGAATATTCGGATTCTCATTTGCGACCTATTTGCATTTGCTAAAATGTTTGCGAATATTTAAGCCGAATATCTAATGATTTAATGAGTTTAGCTGCCATTCGGATTTTATGGCCTATTGAAAATTTTAGCTAAAACTTGATTTTTTCGAAGAACATGCAACTTTTTCAGAAACCAATTACAGGTTAGTTCTCATAATTACTGCTATAGACTAGGAGCAAAAAGTGTGTAACAAGCAAACGCGAAAAAACTGCAGCAAATGCCATAAAATTGCTAAAATGTCGAAAAATTTTAATTTGAATTAATATTTTTTTTCAACATTTTTGAGCCACAGCAGCCAAACTATGGACAACTAATAGAAGTAAATCAGAAAAAATAATCTTTCCATATTTTTTTTTTATCTTTTTTAGCTGCATTAACATCGAAGATTCAAAATATTTGTGAAAAATTAATATTAATAAATTTACGCTTTTACGTTTTGCTACATATGTATTTCATAAATTTCCGATATAAAATACAGCTGGAAAATGCATTCCGCAGTAGTTATATATAATCTGAGGAATTGTGTATTAGATTAAAATCATATTTTTTTTCTGAATATTACTTGACTGAATTTCCCACGATTTGGCAGCTACGGGCCAAAAATGGTGCAAAAAGATAAAAAATTAAAGTTTTTCGACCTTTTAGCAATGTGTGGCATTAAATGCATTTTGTTGTACTTTTTTTCTAATAATCTATAGCTACAATTGTGGCTTCACGAGATATAGACATGAACAAAATAACATAAAAACTAGCAAAACTCAGAGAGGGTTTCATACTTCGAGAAATTCCACACGAGAAAGAGATTGAACTCGATGACTCAAAAAATTTGAGCTATGAGCCAAAAATGGTGAAAAATGTTTAAAAATTTAATATTTGAGCAATTTTAATGCACTAAACGCAGTTTTTCGGGTTAGTTTGTTTTAAGCTTTCCGTCATCCAGTTTATAGCTTAGATTGTGGCGAAGACAAGAAAACAATATTCTTATTGGTTTCCGAGATGAAGAATATGTAAGGAGTGTATAAGAAAACCCTTGATACTTTTTTTATTAATAATAAAATATAAGAAGAATAAAGAAGAAAAAGTGCTTAAAATAGTAAAAAGTAAAATTAAACAACGTTGCAATAATAAAGGACAGATACAATATAAGATCGCATTATTATATAAATACATCACTAAATGTTTTTATCCAATATACTAAAAATTTTGGATTATATATTTATAAAAATCTTTATAAAAATTGTAAACATTTTAAAATCTTTCAAAAATATGGAAAATATGACAAATGGTAACGCTGACAAGTGTAACTCTGTGTGTTTCTTTCTACACTGCTGCCAATTTAGCTATTTTCTCGTTCAATCCTGCGATTTTTGATCAAATTTTGCAAATAAAACTTTTTAGCGTTTTATCGCTAAAGTTTTTAATAGATCAAAAGTTTTATTTCTAAATAGGTCATTTTTACCGATTTATCGCTAAATTTGCTTATTATTTAAAAATAATAATTTGTTTATTAAATATTATATTGTATTTTATTCGACCTTTATAATATATAAATAAGAGAACTTATCTTGAGCTCGAAGTCTTTTTAATTATTATTATTTATACGTGCTAATAAAATGGTACGCATTATCAACCCGCATGGCTTATAAAAAGTATATTATTTATTCGCTCCTTTTATATAAAATAATTAGTGGTGCGGCGAATATTCGGATTCGTATTTGCGAACTACTCGCTGATTATTGCTGTTTGCATTATATTCGCTAAAATGTATGCGAGAATTTCAAACGGATATATAAGGATGACAATATCAATAACATCTCAAAACTTTTTAATAAAATAAATTGTAACAAACGTCAAAAATACATATCAAAAAGATTTATCAAGCTGATTTTGTGCATTTGTCTTAACTACTCTTATATCCCAGTCCATATTATGAAGCATTTGCTGCAAAACATTTGAGTTTGATGATAAAAGGAGAAAGACGAATGGAAAAGTGTACTTTATTTCATGAACAAGCAATTTTTGTGAGTTTGTTATAAATTTTAATATTTTTTTGTGCATCCTTTCAGCCAGTATTGTGAAAGAGCTAAGTTAAATTTTATGTAATTCATCCTGAAGAGATATTAACCCCATTGCAAATTTGTAAAGTTATATCGACAGGAAAATGCCCACCACACTATAAATTGCAATGAGCACAAAAAAAAAGCTCTTCAGGAAGAATTACATAAAATGTAACCTAGCTTTTGCAAAATACTGGTTAAAAGTATGCCGAATATATTGAAAATAGTTAAAATATAAAGGGAAAAACAAAAAATATTGATATATATAAAAGGCAAAAAAATTCTTTAAACTTTAAAGTAGTCACGGAGTTTGACTTTGGCCTTGAAATACGCATTATTTTATGTTTTTGTTTTATAGCCATCTTAATAGAACTAATATTTTCCATAATTTCTTTTTCTCAATCGGTTTTGTTTAATATTATTTTAAAAATTTACTTACGGTGTTAAGGTGTTAGTTTGCTGCGCTATAACTATCCCCCACAAGTCTTTCAGAAAATAAACTACATCGATATCGATTCAGATTTTTATGCCCTATCGATTGCCACTAGCTAGAAATATGCAAGCGGAACAGTTTCCAGTTATTAGTGAAAAACTAAATTATATTTGTGCATAGTGAAAATTTAAAAAGTTTGATGCGCTATTACTTTCCTCCCAAGTCTTTGAGAAAATCAGCTATATTGATATCGGTTGAGATTTGTATGCCCTATCAATTGACACTAGCCAGATTTTTGCGAGCGGAATCGTATTCGAAATATTAGTGGAACACTTAATTTACATATGTGCATAGTTTGAAAATTGACAAATTAACTCAATCGACAACAAATATTTTCAAATAGAAAATCAGGCCAAAAAAATGTTTAATTTTATCAAATTCACTTATTTTGCATACTGGGACCTAATTCTGGCAGTCATGATCGAGCACTTTCTCGTTACGAAAGTAATTTAATATCTTATTCTTTCATTCAATACTCAACGAATCGAAATTATTTTTTCAGTTGTAAAGCATATAATTGAGTTTCACAACACTGAAAAAATAATTTCGATTCGTTTAGTATCGACTGAAAGAATTAGAAATAAAATTGCTTTCGAATCGAGAAAGTCCTTAGCATGACTGTCAGAACAAGGCCCCTGGTTTAAATTAAATTTAAGAAGAATTCAATTAACTGAACTTACAAATCCTTAGTTTTAATGTATTTATTTTAAAACGTTGAAAATACTGCAATTCAAACACGCTACTAGAATACGGCTAAATATAGACAATTTTAATAAAGGTAAAATTACTCTTGTATACTTTTTTATATAAATACGAGTACATAGTAGTTATTTCGCAAATTTGTTTTACCAAAAGTTTTAAAAAATAAAATTTTAACATTTTTGGCGATTTTCGATACACTATTTTGCGATGAAGATTAAGAAAAATCTGATAGCCCTGATCCTATGTAGTTACGCTTATATAGTTGGTCACTTACACTAATTTATATCACTTGACCTTAATAGCTTTAAGTAAATATTAAGTGTTGTAAAAGTAAGAGTGAAAGCAGCAAATATATTCTTATACTCGTGCATGTCCAAAACAAATTTATATTAGGTGGCAGCGAATTTGACAGTTCAAACCGATAGTATGTCTTGGTTTTACAATGCTTTATTAGAAATGTTTGACATTTCAAACTGTAGGCGCTAACAATCCAATACAAAAAAACTGTTGTTTTTGTTGTAGTATTTTCTGCCTACATGTGTATAAACACATCTTGAATACGACATTTGCAATTTGATTTAATTTTTTGTTTGTTTAATGAAACTTAGTATTAATGTTTTTAAAAGTTATACTTTTGAAGCCGTATTTATAAAAAATATTTCTGGTTTATAAAACGAATTCTAAATGAAAATTTGTTTAATTAAACTCTTATAAATTAAAAATATTTTGGAATAAAAAAAGTTGCATTTTACCAGCGTTGCCATTATGAAAAACTTTTCCTTTCTTTGGCAGGTTAATTTAAGAAGTTTTAAAATAATATAAAGTTTTTATAAATGTACTGCCGTATTCATAAAAATTACAGTGGATTTGAGTTATATTGTAAGAAAGATTTGTATGAAAATTTTGCCTTAAAACACATTTCATATTATTTTATTTTTTACGAATATGTAATTTAATTTGCTGTATATTAGATGAAAATATTAAGTGTTGATTTTTTGCTACTAACAGATCTTTGTTATTGCAAGGTTGTTTAATTTTGTGTACCCCTTTAATACTACATACCTTATTTGAGGGTTACACGATCAGGTTTTGTGTTTCAAGTGTTAATACACTCACACTGGTTTACCTTTTTAAAAATTGACCCGAACTTGCTTTTAAAATTCTATTTCAAGTTGAGTGTTTCATTACATTCAAGAAAACAGCTGATTACAAGTTTAGTGAGCAAATTTATTGTGTGTCTTTCTAAATTGTTTGCCATCTTGAAAGTAAATTTCTTAAAAATTGTGTCCAGCCTACGTCAATTTTTGTAAATTTTGACAAACAGTAATGTAAGAAACTATCAAGAAAATCTTGAACGTGTTAAAGATCCCCAATATATTTTATTTAGGTGCTAAAGTATATGAAGATGCTGAATTGGACTTTAGAGTTAATTGTTCAAAGTTTTATGCTGCATTTTTTAATGTTCTGTAAAAATGTTCGATTTTAATAACGAGCTTCTAAAACCTATTGAAGCTTTAACACCTTTTCACAATCTATGATCAAATATTAATTGAAACATTAACCGTAAGTTAGCAAAATTTGCTTTTCACTAGTTAACGAAAAAGTTGTTAAATATAACCGAAGAAAATATCCCGGCTAAGTTTTTGTTAAAATAAAAATCAAAAGAAAATAGAAAAATAGCAATACAAATTTTCATTTAAACAAAATTTTTTAGGTAGTGTAAAAACGAGAATTAAAAATGTTCTTAAAAATTGGAACTCTTATTATTTCTCGGTATATCTTGAAAAATATTAAAAAGCTTGTGAAATTATTGTATGTTTAACGCAAGTATTTGTTGCCAATATGTACCTTTTATTTCGGACATGATTCGTTTCAAAAACACACACAAATATGACCATTGATCCAAAAATCATTAAGCTATGTAATTATTATTACTCCTTATAATAATTAAGAATTAAAGGTCCTTATAATGAAATAAGATCAAATTTGTATCATTATTATTTTCTTTTACAAAAAATGTTGGGCTATTGAATTTTTCCACAGACGTACATACATACATATCAATACATATCTTTTGATCAAATATGTTCATATGTTCGCTTTTATTGCGTAGAGTAAAGCTCCTTTATCTGAAAACAAAAACTTTATTTATGATATTAAAATTTATAAAAAAACATATACAATTGAAAATCAATTTTTTTGTTTTTCATAACACGATTTTTCGTAAACAAGCGGTGATGGTATTGCCACACATGCTATCTAAAGTTTTTATTATGTAACCGAAAGGTGGTGAAACCGAAACTCTTAACCGTTTGTTAAGAAGTGTTTGTTAACCTAACGTACATCTTGTTAAATAAATATAATTATATATTGTGAAAAGGGCCGTTAGTATAGCAAAGTAATCCAGCTCAGTGTTTCTCAATTATGTGATATTGTGCCGAATTAAGTAGATTTGAAGAATATTCAAGAAGTAAATAATGAGTGGATTGACCTACGCCCTTAACATTTTTAGGAACATAAATTTAAACAGAAATAATGTTAGAAAAAAACTCAAAATTTCAACTTTCTGCGGTATTTTAAAAACAAAATTCTTTTAAAAACAAAAAATGGGTCTGTAGATACAAAGTTCAAGCAATTCAAAGAATAATAAGATAATGTACAAAAAGTAAATAAAACAAAATGTATAATATCACGATATTTTTACAGATGGTAGATTATATTTTTATATTTATAGTTTTGCCAAAAAGTGAAAAGATAAAAATTTGGGATTAAAGATCGGCTAATATGAATTTTATTTTACGTTTTTATTTTTTAAATAAATAGTTTCTTATAAACTAATTTTTTTTTTAAGAAAATATATTTTTTTATTTCATTTTCTTATATCCTTTTATGTGATTTTTTTGACCGCTTAAAATTGGAAAACGTCTAGGCCAAATTGGATAATTTTCTCTGTGTGGTTGTTTGTAATAGCTACGCAAAGGCTTAGGAATAAAGAAAAGTCGACAAAACTGGGTAAAATATCCAACTTTTGGATACTTTCTGTAAACACGTTTTTTTCAAAACAATTTTGCTTAAAATTTAAACGTATGTTCTTTACGATAAAGGCAGCAAAGAAATAAGTTTGTCGTAAGAACCTAGGATGTACGAGCGTACATTTCTTAAAACGCAATCTATTTACTCACAATTCCGTCGTAAACGTGCTTAATTTTCTTTTGTAAATATTCTTAGAAAAATCTTAATTTATTAAAATTTTTGTTTATTTTTTCCTTAAATATTCAATTTGAAAACACAAAAATGATGTAATTTAAATTTTTGCTTTTTCTATGGCCATACGGTCGCAACCGTCGTATAAAATAGAATGAAGGCCTTATTACTCTTATGTTTCGGATACGTAAATGTTGCGGTCGACTTCAAAGGCTGGTAGTTGTAAAAAATACATAAACGTGTCATATGGTGTTGAAGTAAAAATAAACCCAAAATAATCCATTGCCATTCCAACTTCTTTCCATGCAGTTTTCTTCTTTTCCGGCTTCTTAGAGTCATGATGATAGTTATTTAATAGAAAGAAATTTCTTTTTTTTTTTGCAACAAAGAGATAATTTTTTCTTCATTCATGTATATATGTATGTAAATTGTAAATTCTTTTTGTTCTGAGTATGCACTTAGTATTGCTTGTTGCAAACGTTCTTGTATGAAAGCGCCAATACGTAAAGATATCGGCGCTCTAGTAAAAAAAAGTAGAAGACATTATACATGTATATAAATATACAGCATTAAAAAGTGCTTTGAAAATAAACATTTTTGAAATCGTTTTTTTGCGCCCAAGGATCTACTTTAGGAGTTATGGACCTTAAAATGTTTTAAGTCTTTATGCATATATATTTAAGTACACACTTGATACAAATATGTGTATCAGTAAAAAGCGCTTCTAAATACCGCATATATCTATTAGGGTGAGTCGAATATTCGGATTCTCATTTGCGACCTATGCGTTGATTTTTTCTATTTGCATTCGCTAAAATGTTTGCGAATATTTAAACCGAATATCTAATGATATAATGAGTTTAGCTGCCGTTCGGATTTTATGGCCTATTGAAAATTTTAGCTAAAACTCGATTTTTTCGAAGAACATGCAACTTTTTCAGAAACCAATTACAGGTTAGTTCTCATAATTACTGCTATAGACTAGGAGCAAAAAGTGTGTAACAAGCAAACGCGAAAAAACTGCAGCAAATGCCATAAAATTGCTAAAATATCGAAAAATTTTAATTTGAATTAATATATTTTTTCAACATTTTTGGCCCACAGTAGCCAAACTATGGACAGCAATATTCAGAAAAAATAATCCAAATTTTGTTTACCTTTTTCAGCTGCATTAACATCGAAAATTCAAAATATGTGTGAAAAATTAATATTAATTAATATACGCTTTTACCTTTTGCTACATATTTATTTCATAAATTTCCGATATAAAATACAGCTAGAATATGAGAAAAAATGCATTTCGCAGTGGTTATATATAATCTGAGGAATTATGAATTAGATTAAGATCATATATATTTTTTCTGAATATTACTTGACTGAATTTCCCACGATTTGGCAGCTACGGGCCAAAAATGGTGCAAAAAGATAAGAAATTAAAGTTTTTCGACATTTTAGCAATGTGTGGCATTATATGCATTTTGTTCTGATTAATTTGTTCTACTTTTTTTCTAATAGTCTATAGCTACAATTGCGGCGAAGATAATTGCTTCCCGAGATATAGACATAAACAAAATAACATAAAAACTAGCAAAACGCAGAAAGGGTTTCATACTTCGAGAAATTCCATACGAGAAAGTGTTTGAACTCGATGACTCAAAAAATTTGAGCTATGAGCCAAAAAGGTTGAAAAATTTATAAAAGTTAAATACTTTGGCAATTTTAATGCACTTAACGCAGTTTTTTCCTTTATCCAGTTTATAGCTTAGATTGTGGTGAAGACAGGAAAACAATATTCTTATTGGTTTCCGAGATTAAGAGTATGTAAGAGGGTGCCCCGGTAGGCTAGCTGGTAGTGAGCTAGTCTATCAGTACCAGGTTGTGGGTTCGATTCCCGCCAGAGACTCTGGTATCCTGCAGACAAGCAAATAAAGCTTCGCGGGATTTAGTATAGGAATAATAATAATAATAAATAATATGTGTATAAGAAACCCCTTGATACATATTTTATTATTAATAAAATATAAGCAGAAGAAAAAGTGCTTAAAATATTAAAAAGTTAAACTGCAACGTGTTTCAGAAGGTCCTTATCAAAATCGAACTTTTAAACAGAACATTACATAGTTCAACATGAAACTTTGAACAGTGAACTCTGTTGATTTCATAATCTTCATATACTTCAGCACATCAAATCATATATTTTGGACGTTGCAATAATAAAGGACAGATACAATATAAGATCGCTTTATTATATAAATACATCACTAAATGTTTTCATCCAATATACTTAAAATTTTAGATTATATATCTATAAAAATTGTAAACATTTTCACATCTTTCAAAAAATGGAAAACATGACAATGGTAACGCTGACAAGTGTAACTCTGTGTTTCTTTCAACACTGCTGCCAATTTAGCTATTTTCTCGTTCAATTCCGCGATTTTTAATCAAATTTTACAAATAAAACTTTTCAGCGTTTTATCGCTAAAGTTTTTAATAGATCAATAATTTTATCTCAAAATAGGTTGTTTTTACTGATTTATCGCTAAATTTGTTTATTATTTAAAATTAACAATTTGTTTATTATTTAAAAAATTTAGCTATTTTTATTTTGTTTCAGTGATATTCTTTGCAACAAAGTTGGTAGACATGAAATAAATCAAATACATTTTGTCAAAAATTATTTAAAAAACGTGTTTACAAAAAGTCCCAATAGTAAGAATTATTACCCTCTTTCGCTTCTTAAATGAACGTCATTGCTTTCATACCTTCCTATTAATGAATATGGGTTTAAAGTTTATGCACAGTTTTCTAAAACAAATCGTATGAATGAAAAGAACCAAAAGATATAGTTTTTACCCAGTTTTGCTACTTACTACGTGTACATTATTTTTTTGCTGCCTTTACTAATTAAAAACATGTTTAAAGTTTGCAAAACAAAAATGTCTAATATATAACCTATTTGATAAAAAGTGATAAACGTACGAATTTTTATCTTGTTGCCTGCCATTATGTTATGGAACATACATAGTTTTCAAGTTTGTGTAGAATTATTTTAAAAGAAGCGTGTTAATAAAATGGTACGCATTATCAACCCGCATGGCTTATAAAAATTATATTATTTATTCGCTCCTTTTGTATAAAATAGTAAGTGGTGCGGCGAATATTCGGATTCGTATTTGCGAGCTATTCGCTGAATATTGTTGTTTGCATTACATTCGCTAAAATGTATGCGAGAATTTCAAACGGATATATAAGGATGACAATATCAATAACATCTGAAAACTTTTTAATAAAATAAATTGTAACAAAAATCAAAAATACATATCAAAAAGATTACTTAAGCTGATTTTGTGTACTATTCTTAACTACTCTTATATCCCATTCCACATTGTGAAGCATTTGCTGCAAAACATCTGAGTTTGATGATGAAAGGAGAAAGACGAATGGAAAAGTGTACTTTGTTTCGTTTACAATAAATTTTTGTGAGTTTGTTATTAAAAGAAAGAGAGAAGGCATAGAAAATGAATGAATATCTTAAAATAATAATTATATTATATTCAACATTTTTCATTTTTTCGAATTTATTCTATGAGTTAAATTTCAGTAATGTATTTTATAAAGCTTTTTGTAATAGCTCTATTCCTTAAATTTTTTTAGAAATTACTTTATACACTACCAATAATAATAATTATATTGTATGGACACGAATGCAGTTTCAAAAGAGAACTGAAGAAAGTTTCTGCAGCAAGTGTTTCATAAAAGGATGAGGACTACTAGCTTTTACCCGCAACTTCGTTCACGTGAAAATTAATGCAACATTTAAAGAAAGTGTTTTATCCAAAAAAAAAAAAAAAAAAATTAATACAGACATTTGATTTAGTTTTCTATACTTATTTTATCTTAAAATATTTCTATAAACAAAAACTGTCTCAAAAGTGCTTACTGTCTTTATAGTTAAGAACATAGGTTTTAATTTTAAGCAATATTATTTTGCAAAAGATGTGTTTAAAAAAAGTACCCAAGGGTACGACTTTTTACCCTATTTTGTGGATTTTTCTTTTTTTCAAAAGCTTCGCGTATCAATTGCAAACAAACCCGCAGAATGAAGTATCCCATTTATCCAATCGTTTTCAAATTTCAAACTGTCGAACAAACCACGATTTTTTTCTATATAGGTATATAGAAAACTTGGGCTTTAAGAATGCACAAAAATATTTTTTACTTATAACATAATTATCCATGGAACCGAATTTTTATTCCAGAGTCTTTTATAAAAACTATTATAGACCCTCATTTATTAAATGGTATATTGTAAATGCAGTTTTTTTTTATTTTGCCTTGTGTGTTAATGAAATTTCATTATTAAATTTATAAAATTTTATTCCCGAAATGATATTTTTTATTCAATCAAAGAAAAAATTTATATGAAATTGATTCAGACACCTGTCGTTTTTTGTTTTTAATGACCAACGATAAGTATTAATTTTTTTATCTCTTTTAGTTTATTAGATATGATGAGGTAAGCGAATTTACATGTTTTTACCCTTTTTTATCCCGTTAACATTCGAATTTCGAAAAATGTCGTCTTAGTGGATCGATTTGGCGAGAGAACAACGTCCGTTCCAAATTTGATGTTTTGAGCTTCAGTCGATTAGGTTGTGCAATAATGAATCATTCAGTTAGTCAATAACGTTTCAGTTTTATATGTATAGATATATCGAAATAATTAAACGTTACTATTAAAAAGCAATAAAAAAAAATTAGCTTTATTTTTGGCTTTATTATTATTTATTATAAATTTTTTGATCTCTTTTTAAAAATTTTAAACAAATTTCTCCTTAAATTTTCTCTTATAAAGGAAAGTGAGGAGTAATAGGAGGCAGCTCTGAAAAGAAGGCAGTGTGTTTAATTTTCGAGTTTCTCCTAGAATTTGCGCAAACTTAGAAAAATGAGAAGTGGAAGGAGGTAAAATATAAAATTTTTAACGTTTTCCTTAAAATTAGCTTATACTTAGAAAAAATGTAAAGAGAATAGTATGCAATACATTAAATAGTCCGATTTTACGTGTTTTACTAGGTATGTTTCTTTTCTCCTGTAAATTTCGAATCGATTTAAAAAAAAATCGGCCATATCGTTCCAGCCGTTCTCGGGTGATGCATAGATATGAAAATAATAAACATCTGATAGAAAATACAATTTTAAAATAAAAAAAGAATAAACACTGAACTATTATTATTTTTGTATCCTTACTATTAATTTTTGGTATCTTTTTGAAAAGTTTTGTATAGAATTTATGAAATTAAAAAAAAATGTATTATCTGGTATATATGAATACAAACAAATTTGCTTAGTTGTTTTACTTTTGTTATGTTTAATTCTTTTTTTTTTTTTCTAAAAACAATTAACTTAAAAACACTTATTTTATATTTTAAATATAAAAATATTATACGTTTTAAGCAAAATTTATTCAATCAACATTTTAAATAAAAAAGAAAGTCTAAACTTGGTGCGTTTTTACTCCATTTTGGTGCGTATTGAAATTTGAACGTTGACAACGCTGTTCAATATATTCTGGTAGTGTTGCCAATGATTGCTTTAATATACACGTCTGGTGTGATGAGAATACATAAAGTCCGTGTCAAATAAAACTTTTACTTCGCGTTGCGTTACAGATTCGCTTTGACATCTAAGATGAAATAAACATACATATACGAAACATGTAATATAAAGAACTTCTAACGCAGCGTTAAGCGAAAAGTTAGGCTACTGTCATCTTTTTGCACGCTTTGACAATTAGCTAGTATAATTTTCGTTTATTTTTATTTATTTTTCGTCCAATTTGATTCCAATAAATCGTCCAATAACATTCTTAACTTTTATTTTTATAACAGGTAAAAAAAAAACAATGCGTGAGTGTTTTCAAAGTCTTTATTGTGTCATACAAATTTTGCATTGCGCTTTTCTTATTGATCTTATTGCTAATTTACAGACGAAAGAGAGAGACAGCGAATCGTTTCTTTCCTCGTCTCTCTCGCCTTTAAAGTAGCAAGCTGATCAATAATACTTGCAACGTGTGGATTGGGCATTAGAAACGTCACGCAAAGCGACGAAGTTGTATCGGACACGGCCTTAAGTTTCTAAACGCACAAGAACAAAACAAACTTTTTGTTTTTTGGCAAACTATTTCCAGAGTTGATAATAAAGTAGTACTTAGTATCACTTGCGTTTTGTTTTGCATAAATAATATAAATGCATAGGTTTGCGCTTATAAAATAAAAACGAATAAGCATACTCATATATAGGTGGTATCAATAGGGCATAAAAACCTGAATCGATATCCATATAGCTTATTTTCTTAAAGACTTGGGGGGGTGGGGAGTTAGAGCGCATCAAACTTTTTAAATGTTCAAACTATGCACACATGTAAATTTAGGTTTTTACTAATAACCCAGAAACAGAATATTTAAGCCAAATATTTTTATGAATACGGCAGCTGTTGCTTGAGACAAGATAGTTTTTATTTAATTTCAAAAAAAAAAAAATTTTAAGTTTTTGATTTGTAAATTTGTTTTGTAAACCTTTATTAAATTAAAAAACATTTTTATTAACACAGGCATAATTTTTTTAAATGTATTCTTTTGCGTTAAGAATTTTTAGAGTTGCTTTAATGATATAATTTTTATGTGATTTGAGTATTTCTTTTGTTTACTTAAAATTTACTGCCTGTTTCTGATGTGTGAAAGAATTATTAATTTTGTTTTTATTTTAAATGTAGTTGTGCGAAGGAAAAAGTTCTTTCGCTTAGCAGAAATAAGATATTAATTTTGAATATTACTTATAATGAAATTTATCTATTTTAAATAGTAACAAACTACATATATATTTATGGATTTTTTTAATTTTAAACTTTTTTGGGTATAAACGGTTAATTTCTCGAAAGTGACAACATCATATTCCGATTCCTACAATATTTCTATATAGGAGATCATGTTCCAATAATTGTCACCATGATGTTTCTATCATGATGCTCTATCTAAAGTTTTTATTATGTAACCGAAAGGTGGTGAAACCGAAACTCTTAACCGTTTGTTAAGAAGTGTTTGTTAACCTAACGTACATCTTGTTAAATAAATATAATTATATATTGTGAAAAGGGCCGTTAGTATAGCAAAGTAATCCAGCTCAGTGTTTCTCAATTATGTGATATTGTGCCGAATTAAGTAGATTTGAAGAATATTCAAGAAGTAAATAATGAGTGGATTGACCTACGCCCTTAACATTTTTAGGAACATAAATTTAAACAGAAATAATGTTAGAAAAAAACTCAAAATTTCAACTTTCTGCGGTATTTTAAAAACAAAATTCTTTTAAAAACAAAAAATGGGTCTGTAGATACAAAGTTCAAGCAATTCAAAGAATAATAAGATAATGTACAAAAAGTAAATAAAACAAAATGTATAATATCACGATATTTTTACAGATGGTAGATTATATTTTTATATTTATAGTTTTGCCAAAAAGTGAAAAGATAAAAATTTGGGATTAAAGATCGGCTAATATGAATTTTATTTTACGTTTTTATTTTTTAAATAAATAGTTTCTTATAAACTAATTTTTTTTTTAAGAAAATATATTTTTTTATTTCATTTTCTTATATCCTTTTATGTGATTTTTTTGACCGCTTAAAATTGGAAAACGTCTAGGCCAAATTGGATAATTTTCTCTGTGTGGTTGTTTGTAATAGCTACGCAAAGGCTTAGGAATAAAGAAAAGTCGACAAAACTGGGTAAAATATCCAACTTTTGGATACTTTCTGTAAACACGTTTTTTTCAAAACAATTTTGCTTAAAATTTAAACGTATGTTCTTTACGATAAAGGCAGCAAAGAAATAAGTTTGTCGTAAGAACCTAGGATGTACGAGCGTACATTTCTTAAAACGCAATCTATTTACTCACAATTCCGTCGTAAACGTGCTTAATTTTCTTTTGTAAATATTCTTAGAAAAATCTTAATTTATTAAAATTTTTGTTTATTTTTTCCTTAAATATTCAATTTGAAAACACAAAAATGATGTAATTTAAATTTTTGCTTTTTCTATGGCCATACGGTCGCAACCGTCGTATAAAATAGAATGAAGGCCTTATTACTCTTATGTTTCGGATACGTAAATGTTGCGGTCGACTTCAAAGGCTGGTAGTTGTAAAAAATACATAAACGTGTCATATGGTGTTGAAGTAAAAATAAACCCAAAATAATCCATTGCCATTCCAACTTCTTTCCATGCAGTTTTCTTCTTTTCCGGCTTCTTAGAGTCATGATGATAGTTATTTAATAGAAAGAAATTTCTTTTTTTTTTTGCAACAAAGAGATAATTTTTTCTTCATTCATGTATATATGTATGTAAATTGTAAATTCTTTTTGTTCTGAGTATGCACTTAGTATTGCTTGTTGCAAACGTTCTTGTATGAAAGCGCCAATACGTAAAGATATCGGCGCTCTAGTAAAAAAAAGTAGAAGACATTATACATGTATATAAATATACAGCATTAAAAAGTGCTTTGAAAATAAACATTTTTGAAATCGTTTTTTTGCGCCCAAGGATCTACTTTAGGAGTTATGGACCTTAAAATGTTTTAAGTCTTTATGCATATATATTTAAGTACACACTTGATACAAATATGTGTATCAGTAAAAAGCGCTTCTAAATACCGCATATATCTATTAGGGTGAGTCGAATATTCGGATTCTCATTTGCGACCTATGCGTTGATTTTTTCTATTTGCATTCGCTAAAATGTTTGCGAATATTTAAACCGAATATCTAATGATATAATGAGTTTAGCTGCCGTTCGGATTTTATGGCCTATTGAAAATTTTAGCTAAAACTCGATTTTTTCGAAGAACATGCAACTTTTTCAGAAACCAATTACAGGTTAGTTCTCATAATTACTGCTATAGACTAGGAGCAAAAAGTGTGTAACAAGCAAACGCGAAAAAACTGCAGCAAATGCCATAAAATTGCTAAAATATCGAAAAATTTTAATTTGAATTAATATATTTTTTCAACATTTTTGGCCCACAGTAGCCAAACTATGGACAGCAATATTCAGAAAAAATAATCCAAATTTTGTTTACCTTTTTCAGCTGCATTAACATCGAAAATTCAAAATATGTGTGAAAAATTAATATTAATTAATATACGCTTTTACCTTTTGCTACATATTTATTTCATAAATTTCCGATATAAAATACAGCTAGAATATGAGAAAAAATGCATTTCGCAGTGGTTATATATAATCTGAGGAATTATGAATTAGATTAAGATCATATATATTTTTTCTGAATATTACTTGACTGAATTTCCCACGATTTGGCAGCTACGGGCCAAAAATGGTGCAAAAAGATAAGAAATTAAAGTTTTTCGACATTTTAGCAATGTGTGGCATTATATGCATTTTGTTCTGATTAATTTGTTCTACTTTTTTTCTAATAGTCTATAGCTACAATTGCGGCGAAGATAATTGCTTCCCGAGATATAGACATAAACAAAATAACATAAAAACTAGCAAAACGCAGAAAGGGTTTCATACTTCGAGAAATTCCATACGAGAAAGAGTTTGAACTCGATGACTCAAAAAATTTGAGCTATGAGCCAAAAAGGTTGAAAAATTTATAAAAGTTAAATACTTTGGCAATTTTAATGCACTTAACGCAGTTTTTTCCTTTATCCAGTTTATAGCTTAGATTGTGGTGAAGACAGGAAAACAATATTCTTATTGGTTTCCGAGATTAAGAGTATGTAAGAGGGTGCCCCGGTAGGCTAGCTGGTAGTGAGCTAGTCTATCAGTACCAGGTTGTGGGTTCGATTCCCGCCAGAGACTCTGGTATCCTGCAGACAAGCAAATAAAGCTTCGCGGGATTTAGTATAGGAATAATAATAATAATAAATAATATGTGTATAAGAAACCCCTTGATACATATTTTATTATTAATAAAATATAAGCAGAAGAAAAAGTGCTTAAAATATTAAAAAGTTAAACTGCAACGTGTTTCAGAAGGTCCTTATCAAAATCGAACTTTTAAACAGAACATTACATAGTTCAACATGAAACTTTGAACAGTGAACTCTGTTGATTTCATAATCTTCATATACTTCAGCACATCAAATCATATATTTTGGACGTTGCAATAATAAAGGACAGATACAATATAAGATCGCTTTATTATATAAATACATCACTAAATGTTTTCATCCAATATACTTAAAATTTTAGATTATATATCTATAAAAATTGTAAACATTTTCACATCTTTCAAAAAATGGAAAACATGACAATGGTAACGCTGACAAGTGTAACTCTGTGTTTCTTTCAACACTGCTGCCAATTTAGCTATTTTCTCGTTCAATTCCGCGATTTTTAATCAAATTTTACAAATAAAACTTTTCAGCGTTTTATCGCTAAAGTTTTTAATAGATCAATAATTTTATCTCAAAATAGGTTGTTTTTACTGATTTATCGCTAAATTTGTTTATTATTTAAAATTAACAATTTGTTTATTATTTAAAAAATTTAGCTATTTTTATTTTGTTTCAGTGATATTCTTTGCAACAAAGTTGGTAGACATGAAATAAATCAAATACATTTTGTCAAAAATTATTTAAAAAACGTGTTTACAAAAAGTCCCAATAGTAAGAATTATTACCCTCTTTCGCTTCTTAAATGAACGTCATTGCTTTCATACCTTCCTATTAATGAATATGGGTTTAAAGTTTATGCACAGTTTTCTAAAACAAATCGTATGAATGAAAAGAACCAAAAGATATAGTTTTTACCCAGTTTTGCTACTTACTACGTGTACATTATTTTTTTGCTGCCTTTACTAATTAAAAACATGTTTAAAGTTTGCAAAACAAAAATGTCTAATATATAACCTATTTGATAAAAAGTGATAAACGTACGAATTTTTATCTTGTTGCCTGCCATTATGTTATGGAACATACATAGTTTTCAAGTTTGTGTAGAATTATTTTAAAAGAAGCGTGTTAATAAAATGGTACGCATTATCAACCCGCATGGCTTATAAAAATTATATTATTTATTCGCTCCTTTTGTATAAAATAGTAAGTGGTGCGGCGAATATTCGGATTCGTATTTGCGAGCTATTCGCTGAATATTGTTGTTTGCATTACATTCGCTAAAATGTATGCGAGAATTTCAAACGGATATATAAGGATGACAATATCAATAACATCTGAAAACTTTTTAATAAAATAAATTGTAACAAAAATCAAAAATACATATCAAAAAGATTACTTAAGCTGATTTTGTGTACTATTCTTAACTACTCTTATATCCCATTCCACATTGTGAAGCATTTGCTGCAAAACATCTGAGTTTGATGATGAAAGGAGAAAGACGAATGGAAAAGTGTACTTTGTTTCGTTTACAATAAATTTTTGTGAGTTTGTTATTAAAAGAAAGAGAGAAGGCATAGAAAATGAATGAATATCTTAAAATAATAATTATATTATATTCAACATTTTTCATTTTTTCGAATTTATTCTATGAGTTAAATTTCAGTAATGTATTTTATAAAGCTTTTTGTAATAGCTCTATTCCTTAAATTTTTTTAGAAATTACTTTATACACTACCAATAATAATAATTATATTGTATGGACACGAATGCAGTTTCAAAAGAGAACTGAAGAAAGTTTCTGCAGCAAGTGTTTCATAAAAGGATGAGGACTACTAGCTTTTACCCGCAACTTCGTTCACGTGAAAATTAATGCAACATTTAAAGAAAGTGTTTTATCCAAAAAAAAAAAAAAAAAAATTAATACAGACATTTGATTTAGTTTTCTATACTTATTTTATCTTAAAATATTTCTATAAACAAAAACTGTCTCAAAAGTGCTTACTGTCTTTATAGTTAAGAACATAGGTTTTAATTTTAAGCAATATTATTTTGCAAAAGATGTGTTTAAAAAAAGTACCCAAGGGTACGACTTTTTACCCTATTTTGTGGATTTTTCTTTTTTTCAAAAGCTTCGCGTATCAATTGCAAACAAACCCGCAGAATGAAGTATCCCATTTATCCAATCGTTTTCAAATTTCAAACTGTCGAACAAACCACGATTTTTTTCTATATAGGTATATAGAAAACTTGGGCTTTAAGAATGCACAAAAATATTTTTTACTTATAACATAATTATCCATGGAACCGAATTTTTATTCCAGAGTCTTTTATAAAAACTATTATAGACCCTCATTTATTAAATGGTATATTGTAAATGCAGTTTTTTTTTATTTTGCCTTGTGTGTTAATGAAATTTCATTATTAAATTTATAAAATTTTATTCCCGAAATGATATTTTTTATTCAATCAAAGAAAAAATTTATATGAAATTGATTCAGACACCTGTCGTTTTTTGTTTTTAATGACCAACGATAAGTATTAATTTTTTTATCTCTTTTAGTTTATTAGATATGATGAGGTAAGCGAATTTACATGTTTTTACCCTTTTTTATCCCGTTAACATTCGAATTTCGAAAAATGTCGTCTTAGTGGATCGATTTGGCGAGAGAACAACGTCCGTTCCAAATTTGATGTTTTGAGCTTCAGTCGATTAGGTTGTGCAATAATGAATCATTCAGTTAGTCAATAACGTTTCAGTTTTATATGTATAGATATATCGAAATAATTAAACGTTACTATTAAAAAGCAATAAAAAAAAATTAGCTTTATTTTTGGCTTTATTATTATTTATTATAAATTTTTTGATCTCTTTTTAAAAATTTTAAACAAATTTCTCCTTAAATTTTCTCTTATAAAGGAAAGTGAGGAGTAATAGGAGGCAGCTCTGAAAAGAAGGCAGTGTGTTTAATTTTCGAGTTTCTCCTAGAATTTGCGCAAACTTAGAAAAATGAGAAGTGGAAGGAGGTAAAATATAAAATTTTTAACGTTTTCCTTAAAATTAGCTTATACTTAGAAAAAATGTAAAGAGAATAGTATGCAATACATTAAATAGTCCGATTTTACGTGTTTTACTAGGTATGTTTCTTTTCTCCTGTAAATTTCGAATCGATTTAAAAAAAAATCGGCCATATCGTTCCAGCCGTTCTCGGGTGATGCATAGATATGAAAATAATAAACATCTGATAGAAAATACAATTTTAAAATAAAAAAAGAATAAACACTGAACTATTATTATTTTTGTATCCTTACTATTAATTTTTGGTATCTTTTTGAAAAGTTTTGTATAGAATTTATGAAATTAAAAAAAAATGTATTATCTGGTATATATGAATACAAACAAATTTGCTTAGTTGTTTTACTTTTGTTATGTTTAATTCTTTTTTTTTTTTTCTAAAAACAATTAACTTAAAAACACTTATTTTATATTTTAAATATAAAAATATTATACGTTTTAAGCAAAATTTATTCAATCAACATTTTAAATAAAAAAGAAAGTCTAAACTTGGTGCGTTTTTACTCCATTTTGGTGCGTATTGAAATTTGAACGTTGACAACGCTGTTCAATATATTCTGGTAGTGTTGCCAATGATTGCTTTAATATACACGTCTGGTGTGATGAGAATACATAAAGTCCGTGTCAAATAAAACTTTTACTTCGCGTTGCGTTACAGATTCGCTTTGACATCTAAGATGAAATAAACATACATATACGAAACATGTAATATAAAGAACTTCTAACGCAGCGTTAAGCGAAAAGTTAGGCTACTGTCATCTTTTTGCACGCTTTGACAATTAGCTAGTATAATTTTCGTTTATTTTTATTTATTTTTCGTCCAATTTGATTCCAATAAATCGTCCAATAACATTCTTAACTTTTATTTTTATAACAGGTAAAAAAAAAACAATGCGTGAGTGTTTTCAAAGTCTTTATTGTGTCATACAAATTTTGCATTGCGCTTTTCTTATTGATCTTATTGCTAATTTACAGACGAAAGAGAGAGACAGCGAATCGTTTCTTTCCTCGTCTCTCTCGCCTTTAAAGTAGCAAGCTGATCAATAATACTTGCAACGTGTGGATTGGGCATTAGAAACGTCACGCAAAGCGACGAAGTTGTATCGGACACGGCCTTAAGTTTCTAAACGCACAAGAACAAAACAAACTTTTTGTTTTTTGGCAAACTATTTCCAGAGTTGATAATAAAGTAGTACTTAGTATCACTTGCGTTTTGTTTTGCATAAATAATATAAATGCATAGGTTTGCGCTTATAAAATAAAAACGAATAAGCATACTCATATATAGGTGGTATCAATAGGGCATAAAAACCTGAATCGATATCCATATAGCTTATTTTCTTAAAGACTTGGGGGGGTGGGGAGTTAGAGCGCATCAAACTTTTTAAATGTTCAAACTATGCACACATGTAAATTTAGGTTTTTACTAATAACCCAGAAACAGAATATTTAAGCCAAATATTTTTATGAATACGGCAGCTGTTGCTTGAGACAAGATAGTTTTTATTTAATTTCAAAAAAAAAAAAATTTTAAGTTTTTGATTTGTAAATTTGTTTTGTAAACCTTTATTAAATTAAAAAACATTTTTATTAACACAGGCATAATTTTTTTAAATGTATTCTTTTGCGTTAAGAATTTTTAGAGTTGCTTTAATGATATAATTTTTATGTGATTTGAGTATTTCTTTTGTTTACTTAAAATTTACTGCCTGTTTCTGATGTGTGAAAGAATTATTAATTTTGTTTTTATTTTAAATGTAGTTGTGCGAAGGAAAAAGTTCTTTCGCTTAGCAGAAATAAGATATTAATTTTGAATATTACTTATAATGAAATTTATCTATTTTAAATAGTAACAAACTACATATATATTTATGGATTTTTTTAATTTTAAACTTTTTTGGGTATAAACGGTTAATTTCTCGAAAGTGACAACATCATATTCCGATTCCTACAATATTTCTATATAGGAGATCATGTTCCAATAATTGTCACCATGATGTTTCTATCATGATGCTCTATCGATTGGTACTACCTACATGAACGCACGCGAAATCGTTTCTATTTTATGAACAACAAAACTAAATAATTTTTTTTTTTTTTGGAAATTTAACAAGTTTGATCACTTATATCGGCAAGTCTACGTTTTTATAGTATGTATAATCAATTATAGTCGGTTAATTTTTTTTTAAAAATTATTGTGTATCTTATAAATAACTTAATTTTACTAATGTTAAGTTCTTGGTTTGTTTTTTAACTTCAAGTTTTTATCACTTTCGTTAAAAAATAATGTCTTAAAAATATTTTGCAAAAATCCCTAGATATCCCACTAATAGAAAAAAAACTTTTATTTTAATCGCTGGATTTGACAGCATTTTAATAGATTAGCAACCCTGCTTGAATTGTACATTTTTTGTTTACAAAGTTTATTGGACAGACAAATATTATAAATATATATGCATACGTTTATAATTAAAAATTTCTAACGCTATAACTTTTCCCCTCTAGTCTTTTATATATAAATAAACTGTAACGATATCAGATTTTTATGCTCTATCGATTGATACTAGCTAGATACTATGTGCACGCGGAATAGTTTTCGAGTTATTAGTATAAACCCAGATTTATTAGTGAAAAACTTAATTTTTATACAGTTACTCCAAGCGAAACTCGTATACTTTTAGTACATTTTTTTCGGTCTTATAATATTTAATAAAAATGCGATTGAGAAGAAGAAATTACAAACAAAACAAAATTTTTAGTTCTATTAAGATTGATATAAAACAAAAACATAAAATAATGCGTATTTCAACGCTAAAGTCAAACTCCTGCACTACTTCAAAGTTTAAAGAATGTTTAAACTTTTATAAATTTTAATATTTTTTGTGCATCCTTTTAGCCAGTATTGTGAAAGAGCTAAGTAAAATTTTATGTAATTCATTGCAAATTTGTAAAGTTATATCGACAGGAAAATGCCCACCTATGTAAAAACGACGATGTAAAAAAGCTCTTCAGGAGGAATTACATAAAATTTAACCTAGCTTTTGGAAAATACTGGTTAAAAGTATGCCGAATATATTGAAAATAGTTAAAAAAGGGAACCGAAATTTATATATATGCATAGATTGACAATTTAAAAAGTGTGCTGCGCTATAACTTTTCCCCCAAGTCTTTCAGAAAATCAACTATAGCGACGTCGATTCAGATTATTATGCCCTATCGATTGACACTAGCTTGATTTGTGCGCGCGGAATCGTTTCCGGGGTATTAGTGGAAAGCTAAATTTTCATATGTGCATAGTTTGAAAATTTAAAAATTAACTAAATCGAAAAAATATTACAAAATATCCACTTATTTTCAAATAGAAAATCAGGCCAAAAAAATTTTTTTTTATCAAATTCACTTATTTTGCATACTGGGACCTAATTCTGGCAGTCGTGATCGAGTACTTTCTCGACTCGAAAGCAATTTTATATCTAATTCTTTCAATCAATACTTAGCGAATCGAAATTATTTTTTCAGTTGTAAAGCATATAATTGAGTTTCACAACACTAAAAAAATAATTTCGATTCGTACAGTATCGACTGAAAGAATTAGAAATAAAATTGCTTTCGAATCGAGAAAGTCCTCAGCATGACTGTCAGAACAAGGCCTCTGGTTTCCATTAAATTTTTGAAGAATTCAATTTACTGAACTTACAAATCCTTCGTTTTAATATATTTATTTTAAAACGTCAAAAATACTACAATTTAAACAATCTACTAGAATACGGCTAAATTTAGACAATTTTAATAAAGGTAAAATTACTCTTGTATACTTTTTTATATAAATACGAGTACATAGTAGTTATTTGACAAATATTTTTTACCAAAAGTTTTAAAAAATTTAATTTTGGACATTTTTGACGATTTTCGATACACTATTTTGCGATGAAGATTAAAAAAATCTGACAACCCTAATCATATGTAGTAGTTACGTGTATATAGTTGGTCACTCACACTAATGGTTTTTGATATCACTTGACCTTAATAGCTTTAAGTAAATATTAAGTGTCGTAAAAGTTTACAATTAAGAATTGTTTTAGCGTGTTTTCTTGCAAAAAATCACTATAATGTTCAAAGTTAGCGTTGAAATAAGGGATTTTTTGCGTTGGTAACACTAATAAAATAATATGCGAACTTCAAAGTTGGTGGCAAAAAAAAACAGAACGGCGTATTAATATTCTAAAATATATGTAAGACAT
>OX031011.1:25597802-25627322 GCA_943735925.1 Pollenia amentaria
ATATACATATACATATACATATACATATACATATACATATACATATACATATACATATACATATACATATACATATACATATACATATACATATACATATACATATACATATACATATACATATACATATACATATACATATACATATACATATACATATACATATACATATACATATACATATACATATACATATACATATACATATACATATACATATACATATACATATACATATACATATACATATACATATACATATACATATACATATACATATACATATACATATACATATACATATACATATACATATACATATACATATACATATACATATACATATACATATACATATACATATACATATACATATACATATACATATACATATACATATACATATACATATACATATACATATACATATACATATACATATACATATACATATACATATACATATACATATACATATACATATACATATACATATACATATACATATACATATACATATACATATACATATACATATACATATACATATACATATACATATACATATACATATACATATACATATACATATACATATACATATACATATACATATACATATACATATACATATACATATACATATACATATACATATACATATACATATACATATACATATACATATACATATACATATACATATACATATACATATACATATACATATACATATACATATACATATACATATACATATACATATACATATACATATACATATACATATACATATACATATACATATACATATACATATACATATACATATACATATACATATACATATACATATACATATACATATACATATACATATACATATACATATACATATACATATACATATACATATACATATACATATACATATACATATACATATACATATACATATACATATACATATACATATACATATACATATACATATACATATACATATACATATACATATACATATACATATACATATACATATACATATACATATACATATACATATACATATACATATACATATACATATACATATACATATACATATACATATACATATACATATACATATACATATACATATACATATACATATACATATACATATACATATACATATACATATACATATACATATACATATACATATACATATACATATACATATACATATACATATACATATACATATACATATACATATACATATACATATACATATACATATACATATACATATACATATACATATACATATACATATACATATACATATACATATACATATACATATACATATACATATACATATACATATACATATACATATACATATACATATACATATACATATACATATACATATACATATACATATACATATACATATACATATACATATACATATACATATACATATACATATACATATACATATACATATACATATACATATACATATACATATACATATACATATACATATACATATACATATACATATACATATACATATACATATACATATACATATACATATACATATACATATACATATACATATACATATACATATACATATACATATACATATACATATACATATACATATACATATACATATACATATACATATACATATACATATACATATACATATACATATACATATACATATACATATACATATACATATACATATACATATACATATACATATACATATACATATACATATACATATACATATACATATACATATACATATACATATACATATACATATACATATACATATACATATACATATACATATACATATACATATACATATACATATACATATACATATACATATACATATACATATACATATACATATACATATACATATACATATACATATACATATACATATACATATACATATACATATACATATACATATACATATACATATACATATACATATACATATACATATACATATACATATACATATACATATACATATACATATACATATACATATACATATACATATACATATACATATACATATACATATACATATACATATACATATACATATACATATACATATACATATACATATACATATACATATACATATACATATACATATACATATACATATACATATACATATACATATACATATACATATACATATACATATACATATACATATACATATACATATACATATACATATACATATACATATACATATACATATACATATACATATACATATACATATACATATACATATACATATACATATACATATACATATACATATACATATACATATACATATACATATACATATACATATACATATACATATACATATACATATACATATACATATACATATACATATACATATACATATACATATACATATACATATACATATACATATACATATACATATACATATACATATACATATACATATACATATACATATACATATACATATACATATACATATACATATACATATACATATACATATACATATACATATACATATACATATACATATACATATACATATACATATACATATACATATACATATACATATACATATACATATACATATACATATACATATACATATACATATACATATACATATACATATACATATACATATACATATACATATACATATACATATACATATACATATACATATACATATACATATACATATACATATACATATACATATACATATACATATACATATACATATACATATACATATACATATACATATACATATACATATACATATACATATACATATACATATACATATACATATACATATACATATACATATACATATACATATACATATACATATACATATACATATACATATACATATACATATACATATACATATACATATACATATACATATACATATACATATACATATACATATACATATACATATACATATACATATACATATACATATACATATACATATACATATACATATACATATACATATACATATACATATACATATACATATACATATACATATACATATACATATACATATACATATACATATACATATACATATACATATACATATACATATACATATACATATACATATACATATACATATACATATACATATACATATACATATACATATACATATACATATACATATACATATACATATACATATACATATACATATACATATACATATACATATACATATACATATACATATACATATACATATACATATACATATACATATACATATACATATACATATACATATACATATACATATACATATACATATACATATACATATACATATACATATACATATACATATACATATACATATACATATACATATACATATACATATACATATACATATACATATACATATACATATACATATACATATACATATACATATACATATACATATACATATACATATACATATACATATACATATACATATACATATACATATACATATACATATACATATACATATACATATACATATCATATACATATACATATACATATACATATACATATACATATACATATACATATACATATACATATACATATACATATACATATACATATACATATACATATACATATACATATACATATACATATACATATACATATACATATACATATACATATACATATACATATACATATACATATACATATACATATACATATACATATACATATACATATACATATACATATACATATACATATACATATACATATACATATACATATACATATACATATACATATACATATACATATACATATACATATACATATACATATACATATACATATACATATACATATACATATACATATACATATACATATACATATACATATACATATACATATACATATACATATACATATACATATACATATACATATACATATACATATACATATACATATACATATACATATACATATACATATACATATACATATACATATACATATACATATACATATACATATACATATACATATACATATACATATACATATACATATACATATACATATACATATACATATACATATACATATACATATACATATACATATACATATACATATACATATACATATACATATACATATACATATACATATACATATACATATACATATACATATACATATACATATACATATACATATACATATACATATACATATACATATACATATACATATACATATACATATACATATACATATACATATACATATACATATACATATACATATACATATACATATACATATACATATACATATACATATACATATACATATACATATACATATACATATACATATACATATACATATACATATACATATACATATACATATACATATACATATACATATACATATACATATACATATACATATACATATACATATACATATACATATACATATACATATACATATACATATACATATACATATACATATACATATACATATACATATACATATACATATACATATACATATACATATACATATACATATACATATACATATACATATACATATACATATACATATACATATACATATACATATACATATACATATACATATACATATACATATACATATACATATACATATACATATACATATACATATACATATACATATACATATACATATACATATACATATACATATACATATACATATACATATACATATACATATACATATACATATACATATACATATACATATACATATACATATACATATACATATACATATACATATACATATACATATACATATACATATACATATACATATACATATACATATACATATACATATACATATACATATACATATACATATACATATACATATACATATACATATACATATACATATACATATACATATACATATACATATACATATACATATACATATACATATACATATACATATACATATACATATACATATACATATACATATACATATACATATACATATACATATACATATACATATACATATACATATACATATACATATACATATACATATACATATACATATACATATACATATACATATACATATACATATACATATACATATACATATACATATACATATACATATACATATACATATACATATACATATACATATACATATACATATACATATACATATACATATACATATACATATACATATACATATACATATACATATACATATACATATACATATACATATACATATACATATACATATACATATACATATACATATACATATACATATACATATACATATACATATACATATACATATACATATACATATACATATACATATACATATACATATACATATACATATACATATACATATACATATACATATACATATACATATACATATACATATACATATACATATACATATACATATACATATACATATACATATACATATACATATACATATACATATACATATACATATACATATACATATACATATACATATACATATACATATACATATACATTCTATTACTGCAACAACTTATTATTTCAATACTTTGTCTCAATTCTGTAAATACTAATAAATTATTGAAATAAAAAGTTGTTTCATTAATAGAACACAAAAATATCAATCGTTTTATATGAAAAAGTCAAAACCGTATTTTTTTAAGATACGAGGTTGAGAAAGTAAGGCATCGATATACATATACATATACATATACATATACATATACATATACATATACATATACATATACATATACATATACATATACATATACATATACATATACATATACATATACATATACATATACATATACATATACATATACATATACATATACATATACATATACATATACATATACATATACATATACATATACATATACATATACATATACATATACATATACATATACATATACATATACATATACATATACATATACATATACATATACATATACATATACATATACATATACATATACATATACATATACATATACATATACATATACATATACATATACATATACATATACATATACATATACATATACATATACATATACATATACATATACATATACATATACATATACATATACATATACATATACATATACATATACATATACATATACATATACATATACATATACATATACATATACATATACATATACATATACATATACATATACATACAATTATTAAATTCAATTACACAAATTTTTTAACTGAACTTGAATTCTATATTCTGCCACGTATAAGCGAGCCAGAATTGGATGTCGACATCTCTGAATGGAATTTGCCATCAAATCTTACACTTGCTGACCCCTCATTTTACAAATCAGAAAGACTTGACATGCTCATTGGTGCGGAAATATTATTGGACCTTTTCAATAATGAATCGATTCGACTTGGAAATAGACTTCCGATTCTTCAGAAGACTGAGCTTGGCTGGATTATTACTGGCAAAATAATATCCCCTAAACAAGTAAGTTTTCATTGCAAAAAACAGAATGTGCCTTCTATAGCGGCTTTAGATATTATTATATGAAAATTCTGGACAGTTGAAGCACACACTAGCTGCTCAAAGCCTTCAACCGTGGAAAAAAATTATGCGAAAATTTTTTCATCTCAACTGCTAAAAGATCGGAAAGTGGTTGTTTTATTGTCAAACTGGCATTTAGAAAACCTTACATTTCGCTAGGCGACTCGTTAAAATTAGCATGACGTCGATTTCTAGCCCTAGAAAAAAGACTGTTAAATAATGAAAACCTTAAACGGCAGTATTGTGATTTTATGTCCAAATATGAAAGCCAACAGCATATGATTCGAATGGGCGACCTCGGTAATAGCACCCAAGAGATTTGCTATTTTCACCACATCATTGCGTTCTGAAGGCAGACAGTTCAACTATTTTGAAGGAAGCGTATGTCGACGATATCATGACTGACGCAAATTCAGAAGCAGCAACAGGCCTGTTGGCAGATATGCGACAAATGCTCAGCTCAGCACATTTTGAATTAAGAAAATATTGTTCAAACGACCCCACATTTTGCACCAAATGCCTGATAAAGATAAAGAGCCATATCTGCAAATTGGAAAAAATGAAGTTGTTAAAACGCTTGGGCTGATTTGGCAGCCCAACGATTATATTTTTGGGTATCATTTTGTATTTGAAACTTCACAAATTGTTATAAAGCGTTCTGTACTATCAAATATTGGTAAAATATTTGATCCTCTGGGACTTATAGGTCCTGCGGTAGTTCTTGGCAAAATATTCTTGCAGCAGTTATGGAAGCTTAAACTATCCTGGGACAAACTCCTGGAAGGTGACTATGAGGGACGTTGGAAAAACTGCATACTACAACTTCAGGCACTACCGGGTACCTCGTCACATGCTGACAAACAAGGTAATAAAGTTCATACAAATTCATTCTTTTTCAGACAGTAGCGAAGGTGTGTTTCTATATTCGATGTCTAGACGAGGAAACCCATGTAACAACCCGCTTAGTTTGCGCAAAGTCTCGTGTCGCACCCACGAGCTCGTTGTCAATCCCTAAGCAGCAGAGCTTATGGTGGAATTGGTTGAAAGGCTACTCAATATTTTGCCAATTATAGTAGCGAGCATGGATTTCTTTACCATCTTATACGTGGACAACATTCGTGCTCAATTGGGTGGTCAAAATACAAGAACTTACCCGTATCGATGAATGGCACTATGTCAATACCAAGGAAAATCCTTTCCCGTGGACTAATGCCTAATGAGTTTTTGACATCATCCTTGTGGACGATGGGTCCTGAATTAAATAATCCTTCGTCACAAATGTCATCTTCATCCAAATTGCAGCAATTAGCTGATGATGAAGTACCAGAGAGAAGACCGAACAGGTTCGTGTTCTGGCATCAAAACATAAATACACCGATTTAACTTCAACAGTTTTATATCATGGTTCTTTGCTAAACTTAGACCGTATTTTTGCCTACTGCATTCGGTTTTACGGCAACAATAAACTTCAAGCTGAAAAGCTACACTTCGGCCCACTCAAGGCCTCAGAGCTCGATGCAGCAAGAATTAAGTTGATAATTAACAGTCAGCGATGTTATATCCTTGCGGATTACAAATCGCTTCTTGAAAACGGTCATGTTCAAAGTTCCAGCCCCATCAAAAACTTGTCGCCCTTCCTAGACCTCGAAGTGATTCGTGTTGGTGGACGTCTACACTTCAGTAACCTAGAATATGGGTCTAAACACCCTATTATATTACCAAGCAAACTAACAAAACCCTTAATTTCCTTTTATCATTTTATGCACATGCACGCTGGAGCTCAAACCCTTTTAGCAATAATCAGGCAGACTTATTGGCCATTGGCCCCACCACCTGGATAACTATCTTGCCGCGATGTGGTGGCTTAAATGCCGGCGGTAGTGTATGTCTTGGAACTTGATTCGGTACAGTCTAACCGGAACAAGTTTGAAGGCATAAGCTTTAAGGCCAGCATGACCAAGGGTTATCCATCCCATCCTCATTACCTATAATCCTACCTACTCCCCCACTTTTAAGGTCAAGGTGGTTGATAGCAGTGCCGAGGACCTGAATGGCTAGTTAGTGGTAAAAGAAACTGGTCGTGAACAGCTTCCCTCTGACGCTGATGGCAAGGGTCAGTTGTAATTCTAGCCTAGTCCGCGCAAGCCGTCACTGCGCGAGATGGTCCTTTTGTATACGTGCACACTCGTGGGACCAAAACTGGAAACAAAAAAATTTTAAAAACGAAATAAAGGAGTTGGCGCAGGGAATGTCTCTGTCAGCTCAGCAGGTTCGGGGTCAGATTCGGACTCCGACTTGCTGGGTATTCACAGAGATATTCTGCTGCGAGAGAGTCAGTTAATGACAGAACTGACAGTCATGACTGAGACGGACAGGAAAGACTCGCCAATCGACTCTCCGTCTCGTACAGGGGCATCGGAAAGACTCGTTGACCTAACTCTGGGCTCTGATGATGAGCACGAAATAACACTGATTTCGGATCATGATGAGGGCCATAGGGTTGGGCCATCGACTTTCGGAGTCACACTCGGGATGGAGAGAGGATTGGCGAGTGTATCAAAACTCGTTGTTCAGCAAGATTCGACAGAACAGGTAACGTCAGATAGCCGAACGAGCTACGAAAAGCCAAGAGTGGTGTGAGAGCCTCCTTAGCCTTTCTGGAAAAGATAGCTAAGAAAGACTCCTCACTTCACGATTGGCGGGATAGGCATCTGCTGAGGAAGCACCGAAAGAACGTTGCTAGATTCGAACGAATCCACGGCTCTGTCGGTGCCATCCTAGGGCTTCCCTATCCTGCGGGATACACAGCAAGGGCTGCTGGGGATACAAATGTTGTCAGTAAAGAAAGCAAATCCCCAGCACCCGCTGTTGATGAATCCTCGAACAAAATAGAGGATAAGAAAAAGGAGGGTAAAGGTTCAACGACTGGCCCTCTTAATCGTGACAGTATGGTCACAGTTAAGGGAGCTAGGCCTGAGAACGATTTACCCGAATCGGGTGAACATCGACAGAGCTCTGCTAAGGGCCCCAAAAAGGAGGTAATTAAGCGAGTGAGGTCTGGTGATGACCAGAAATCCCCTGCGGTTAAGAGGACTGGTCAGACTGTGGTCAGTTCTCTTAAAGATCCCCATAAGGAGATCAATAAAAGGACTGGCTCCAGAGAGGACCACCACTCCACGTCAAAAAAACTAAAGGAGTCGTCGAGTAAGGACGGTATTCTAGCGGCTGTCCTTGTTCGTAGGGATCCCGATGGAAGGATTAGTGTCGAGAGATGGCAGGTGCTAGAGAACAAACTACTCGACGAAATCTTTTGTGCCAAAGGAACGCCGGACGAAGTATCGTTCAAAGGGGCTGACTGGGCAAGAGGAGTCAAAACTTTCAGTTGCGGCAATCAAAAAACCTTTCAGTTTTTAAAGGCTGCAATTGGTAAGTGTGGCAGCTCCTGTCCTGAAGCTAGTCTGGACGTTATACTCGCACCTGAGTTGCCATTAAGGCCGGTAGTCACGGTATGGATACCTCCACCTATAAAACTGGTGGAGATCATACTGGGGGTACTGGCCAACCAGAACAAGGGACTCAATACAAGGCAATGGAAGTTGGTAGCTTCACTGGGTTGTAAAGAGAACCAGGGAAGAGACTTCAGGTTCGCAATGGACCGGGAGTCTCTTAAAAAGCTGGAATCGATAGGAGCGGTTGCAATATTCGGGATGGGGTCTATCAAATTTAGGTTTCCTAAAAATGATAGACCCTAAGAGGTTGAAAGTGGTGCAGATAAACCTGCACCACTGTGAAGCAGCCTCAACCAAATTAGTAACCTACCTCATCGATAACAACGTGGACGTGGCCTTAATCCAAGAGCCCTGGATTAATAAAAACCGGGTAGTTGGATTAAGGGTCACGGGGTATACATTGTTCGTACCCCACACAGATGATAAGGTAAGAACTTGTATTTTGGCGAGAACTGAGTATAAATTTATGTTTTCTCATTCTTACAGTAATGGAGACCTTACGGTTGACAGGAGAAGCCAAGGACAAAACGGTCGTGGCATTAGCATCGGTATACTTGCCATAAGAGGCTACCGATCCACCTGGTAAAAAAGTGCGTTAGTTGGTGGAGTACTCAGGCAGAAGTGGCTCGAGGCTGGTACTAGGGTGTCACGCCAATGCACACCATACCCAATGGGGAAGTGCCGACAGTAACAAAAGAGGTGAGTCTATGTTTGATTTTATTATTGCCAGCAATCTTTATATCTGTAACAGGGGGAATACACCTACGTTCAGAACTAGGGATATCGAGGCAGTGATAGACATGACATTGACGAACTGTAGGGAATTAGTGGAGGATTGGAGGGTGGACCTGGGTTTCTCCTTCTCTGACCATCGTCGCCTTTCCTTTAATCTAATGTTTGAGAGGTCGAAAAGGTGTCCGTATAGGAATCCGAGAAGGACGGATTGGTATTACTTTTCGAGATTGGTGCAAAGTAACCTTAGAGTTACACACGACTGGAGGTCGACTTCGACCGGTGTAGAGCAACTGGTGAGCCCCTTCACGGAGGTACTGACTAGTAGTTATGAGCGATCCTGTCCTTTGAACTTTCCGGGCAAGCGCACACAACCAAGATGGTGAACAGACGAGTTAAGGACTCAAAGGTCCACTGTCAGAAGGTCGTTCAATAGAGCGATGTATACGCGTAGGGAAGAAGATTGGAGTAACTTCAGATTGAGTTACAATAGATATAAGGGAGACATTAGGAGAGCGAAAAGTGACTCGTGGGTCAAGTTTAGCGAGTCAGTGGAATCTGTAAATGAGATGTCCAGGTTCAGGAGAATTTTATCCAAGGACCCTATAGTCCCGGGATTTATTCAGAGACCGGACAACTCATGGACGGAATCTAGCTCTGAATCTATTTGTCTGCTAATGGAGACTCACTTTCCGGGATGTGTGGATCCTGGGGTGGGGGAACAGATTGAATGTGGTAACCCTTCTCTGGGTCAGGCTCGGACGGTGAGGAGAGAGAGACGGTGAGGGACATGATCACCTTGGATAAAGTAACATGTGCGGTTAATACCTTTGGGTCTTACAAGTCCGCAGGACCAGACGGTATCTTTCCGGCGATGTTACAGAATATCGGGAGAACATCACTCCTGCTGTTGGTGGAATTGTTTAGGGTCTGTGTGCTGAACGGGCACATTCCTAAAGGGTGGAGGGAGGCCAGGGTGGTTTTCATACACAAGGCGGGAAGAACCGGTCACTCTAAACCCAAGGATTTTAGACCAATCAGCTTATCGTCTTTTCTTTTGAAGACGTTGGAAAGACTGATTGATCTACATCTGAGGATGAAGATTGATGCCGTCGTCATCAGCGGCGCTCAACACGCCTATCTTAAGGGTAGATCTGTTGAGAGTGCGCTTCATGATGTGATGGGTTATGTAGAGCGGGGATTGCGAAACAAGGAATACACCTTGGCGGCATTCCTAGATATATTTGAAGATAGAGGCTATTAGTCAGGCATTGGTGGATCTAGGCGTTCCACTGTTCCTGCTGAGCATCAGAGTTATTCACTTGGACTGGGGAAACGAGCGCTTAAAGAATCTGGTGACTAGGGGCACCCCACAGGGGGGAGTTCTCTCTCCCTTATTATGGCTCTTAGCTGTCAATGTCGTTCTAGGACTTTTTGACAGAATGGGTCGGAAAGTTGTGGCCTACGCGGATGATGTAGTGATATTGGTATCGGGCAAGTTTCTGCCGACAATAAGCGAAGTCATGCAAGGAGCGCTGGGCGAACTGTCAGCATGGGCGAGTGATAAGGGATTGGGAGTTAATCCGGAGAAGACCGAGTTTGTTCTTTTTACTAGGAGGTACAGGGTAGAGAATTTTAGGCTGCCGGTACTAGGAGGAGTAGAGCTTAGACTATCTGATAGCGCTAAGTATCTAGGAGTTTTTCTGGACAGCAAGCTGTCGTGGGGAAGGAATACTCAATGCCTACTATGCTTGCAGATCATCGATAGGTAGGAGCTGGAGACTCCGGCCGTCAGTACTGGGATGGCTGTACACTTCGGTGGTAAGACCCATTCTTACGTATGGATGCTGTGTTTGGTGGGAGTCATTGAGAGGGGCTAGTCGAAGGAACCTTCTGTCTAAGGCTCAGAGGTATGCTTCAATCGGCATGACAGGTGCCATGAGAAGTACTCCTCAAGCGGCACTGGATGTCATTCTACATCTTCTGCCTATTTAGCAGTATGTTATGGGAATGGCAGCCAGAAGCATTTTTAGACTGAGGGAACTAGAATTGATTAGGAATTTCACGCAGGGTCACACACGGATCTTGGGTGAGAACGAAGCTGGAGGTTACTGCCTGGGATCACCCGGCTCCACGGATTTCGTGGGCACCAGGGTGGATTTCGGACGGTTGCCGGGGGTGGTAACGCCTTCTAGGGAGAGTTGGTCAGGTAGGCGCAGATTATTTAGTGGATTTGCTATTTTCACTGAAGGCTCGAAGATGAGAGGCACGACTGCGGGGGTCTACATTGAGGATCTGGACATCAGAATATCCTATAGTCTTCCTGACGACTGCAGTGTTTTTCAGGCAGAGGTTCTGGGGGTCTTGAGGGCCGTGGAACTGATGAGGGACAACATTGATAGGGGCTCGGAGGTCACTATGTCGACAGCCAATCGGCCCTTATAGCCGTAAGGGGCTGTTACGTGAACTCCAACCTAGTTGACGGTTGGAGGAGGGCTCTGGAGGGAGCCTTAGGAGAGTATATGTTGAGACTGTGCTGGATGCCTGGTCACTGCAACATAAACGGCAACGAGATTGCTGATGAGTTGGCAAGACAGGGCTCAGAGATGGAGGATCCTAATCATATAGAGGCGGCTAGGCCTACAATAGGATTCTACTTTGGAAAGATTAGGGAATGGATTCTGGGCCTGGGGGAACCGAACGGACTGCCGGGTATCACGGACGCTGTGGCCGGTGCTTAGGAAGTCCGACTCGGAGTTGTTGCCGGGCAGAAGTAGGGTCTGCGTGAGCACCATAATAGGAATCATCACGGATCATTGCATGATAGGCAGGATAGCGATGAGGTTGGGATCCAACGTGTCGGATATGTGCGGGTTGTGTGAGGACCCGGAGGAGCTGGAGACGGTTGAACACATTTTGTGCCGCTCTCCCAGGCTACTGCTGTTTCTCTTCACCTTCTTTTTTCAGCTATTTATCTCTAAACAAGGCATCACAAGGCCTTTCTACCTACCTACCTACCTATTGGCCATTGGACGGCTTACATATTTGCCGAAATGTCGTGCATCGTTGTATTAGATGCTTTCGATTCAAGCCGAATAAACACGATCCAATGATGGTGTAATAATTATTTGGGGTAATTATTATGAATGTAGTTTGCCAATGGGCTTGGTACCTGAGGGGATGATACGTGTTACTATAATTACTCGGGAAGTAATTATAATAATATATGAAACAAACAAGAAATAGGGTATGAGTTAGGGTAGGATGTACACGAGTCGAATGGATCTGAACTTACCTTTTAAAATCTTCTTGTAATTAAAAAGTAGATGAGGTTTAATTCAGGCAGGTAAGTACAATTTATTAATGGTATAATTCAGATTGATGTAGGATATAAAATAACTCTTAGCAAATTTAAGATTTAATTAGCAAAATTTACGTGACTTTTAACCTAGCACCTTTTATAGGTTTAATTAGCACGAGGTAGGCTAAGGTCGCTTTAGGGTTTTTATAATTAGAAAATTTTAGCCAATTTTTAAATGTAACTTTAGGAAATTTATCTAGTTTTAACTAGATTTTATTTAGCAAATTTTATAGTCGAATTTACGTTAGTTTTGGAAATGTAGATGATATAACTTAGTTTCAACAAATTTTACATGAAGTGTAGCAAAATTTATAGACAAATTCACACTAGGTTTTTATAGGCAAAATGTTATTCCTTTTGGTTCTAGTCACTTTTAACTTAACTAAAGCACTTTTACTTTACTTTATACAAACTTTTATGCAATTAATTTAGTTTAATTTTAGGACAATTTTTAAATGTACACTTTTCTATTTTACCGATTTGAAGTTACTCTTTTGATGTCTGCGAACCAAGTGCCAAAAAAAATTTAAAAAAAAATGCAAGAAGCCGCGCGTTGATTAAAATTGTTTCGTTAAGTTACAAAAAAGAGAGAACAAAGTAAATGACATTTGACATCTGACCATAGGGTTTACATGCATATTGGTTTAAAATTCAGGGTTTGCAATATATATGTAAACCGGAACGGTTTTCGTGTTAATATTAAATCATTCAGATATAAATTAATAATTGTATGTACAATATAAATATAAAAGCGTAAAAATAATTTTAATATTAATGTTGTGTCCATACTACGTTTGGACATGCTCCCGGCCTCGATGTTAAGCTGTATAATTATTTGTGGCACTTAGTACGTTGGCCAGTGATTTGATGGCCTCCACAAGCACGCCGCTGTCTGGAACTGTGTTTGAAGCGGGTGGTTGACCACTGGTTCTTTGTTGGCGAGGTTGCATGGTCGCACGAGTTGGATTTGGGTGTAGAAGAGTGTGGTGGAGTTGGTCGCACTCCCTACAGGTGGCCAGAGAAGTGCACGACCTTAGTTCATGGTTTTTTGCCAAGCAGTTCACGCAATATTTGTGCCTAATAACCACGGTTTTTCTCATTCGTGGGCTCATCCTAAGAAATCTGGGGCACAAACGTAAGGCATGGTAGTTTTCGCAGACCATGCACCTGTATACATCTGCTGCACGAACTGTAGAACGGGTTTCAACACGTTGCCTGCGACTGATGCTGTTGTGTTAGCTGCGACTATGAATGATGCGTTGGCTGCGACTTTGGCTACGACTATAGCTACGACTATGGCTGGGTTGCTGGTTTCTACCTTGGCGGTTATTCTGGCTTCGACTACGGCTGTTGCTGCGTGTGATGATCACTCTCCGGTTATTCCTAGGATAAAAATGCATCAATGAGTTAGTTAGATTTAGGGGGAATAGTTTATGGAACATGGTTAATTGATGTTAATAAGTGATGAAATGATGTATTAGAGTAGGGATTTAAAATAGAGTTCAAATATCAGAGAATTGTTTCAGGGTTTTAGTGTGAGTTTTCTTCAGTCAAGAATAGGAGGTAGCAAAGTTTGACTATCGGTCGAGTTATAACTCCTGACGTAACACGAATATCTGCAATGCGTACGTTTGCATCAGAACCTGGATAGGTTTTTACTATTCGACCTAGACGCCATTCATGAGGGGGTTGTAGATCATCAATAACGACTACCAAATCTCCAATTTGAAGGTTTCGGGCTCAATTTTTCCATTTGTATCGCTTATGGAGGGATTTTAAGTAGTCCTCTTTCCACCGAATTGAAAATTGATGGTGAATTACTTTAAGCTTTTCCCATCTATTAATAACTGACATTTTCTGGTAATTTTGCTCTGGGAAAGCCATTAAGGAAGCTCCTCTAAGGAAGTGCCCAGGAGTTAAGGCGGTCAAATCTGCAGGATCCTCTGATAGTGCAGAGATGGGACGGGAGTTGAGTTCCCCTTCTATACGAGCTAAAATAGTAGTGAACTCTTCGAAGCTGAATTTATGACGGCCGGCTAATCTTTTAAAATGAAATTTAAAGCTTTTTACAGCGGCCTCCCATAAACCGCCCATGTGTGGTGCATGTGGTGGTATGAATTTCCACTCAAAGCCGTGAGTTATATATTTTTGTGAAATGTCTAGGGAAGTGGTTTTTATAAATTGCGAAAATTCACGCTTGAGGACTCTGCTGGCTCCTACAAAATGTAGGAGCCCCCGCCTACCACCAAATCGAGCGAATGCCGCCTGAAATGCGGAAGAGGACAAATCTGAGCAGGGTTCAAGGTGAATTGCTTTTGTGCTAAAGCAAACAAACACACTCACGTATCCCTTAACTATAACAGAATTGCGCAATGGTGATGTTTTAAGGTCAAATGGACCAGCGAAATCAATGCCTGTTATTTTAAAGGGTAATGAGAGGTTGCATCTTTCGGGGGGTAAGGGAGCCATTATCTGTGTACATGGCTGTTGTTTGTGGATTATACACGTTTTGCAGTGTCGTATGACATTTTTAACCCTAGGTTTTAGTCTAGAAATATAAAATTCGGTTTGTGTGAGTCTACACATTTGATTACTTTCTGCGTGTAAAAGAAAATTGTGCAGATGAGTGAGGTAAAGGTGGCAAAATCTAGAGTTACCGGGTAATATAATTGGGTAGCGTTTATTATAAGGGAGCGACGATTGGGCTAGTCGTCCGTTTACCCGTAGGAGAGAATTTGAGTCTATAAACGGATTAAGTGTTTTTAACGAGCTTTTATTAGACAAGGGTTGGGAGTCATACAAACGTTGATATTCTTCATGGTAAAAAGTTTTTTGAGCTAGCATTATTAGTCGAAATTTCACATATTTTATCTCGCTTTGCGTTAAGGGGTGCGCGACCGTGTTATTATGATCTGGATCAAAATTTCCCTTGCATTTGTTAAAGAATCGAAATATATAGCATAAAATGCGTAGAGCGTTATTATATGAAGAAAAGTGGCTTAGAATATCATTTTCTTCAACTTTTATGTGTAAGGACAGCGTTTGTTTTGGCGATTGAATTAATTTCAAGGGGTTTCGACTAGGCCATTCTGATGGGGGTTTGGTTAGCCAGTTAGGCCCATGCCACCAGAGCGAGTTTTGTGTGAGGTCCTGCGGCCTACAGCCGCGAGTTCCAATGTCTGCTGGGTTGTCATGAGTGGGGACGTGTCGCCAGGTTGCATTCGGTATTAAGCCGTGAATTTGTGACGTTCGATTTGCAACGTATGTTTCCCAGGCGGAAGGTGGTTTTGATAACCAGCCAAGTACAATGGATGAATCGGTCCATAAAAATATTTCTGTGGTATTGAAATTTAGTGATGAGCAAACATAACTTACTAAATTTGCTAGTAGTACAGCACCATTCAGTTCTAGGCGAGGTAGGCAGACTGTTTGAATGGGTGCTACCTTAGTTTTCGCTACTAAAAGGTGGGTGAAGGTAGCGTTAGTATGAGTTAGACAACGAATATATACCGTAGCACAGTATGCTGCCTGTGAAGCGTCTGAGAATCCATGGATTTGAATACTATCCGAAGGCATATACTGTAGCCAGCGAGGTATGGAAATTGTATCTACTTGTGAGAGGTCTTGAATAAGATTGTTCCATTTTGTAAGGGATTCTTGGGAGACTTCGTCGTCCCAATGTAGGCCCTCCAACCATAATTGTTGCATTAACAATTTTGCTCGGATGACGATTGGGGCTACCCATCCGGCGGGATCAAAAAGCTTAGCAACTGCCGAGAGAATCTGGCGCTTAGTTATTTTTGTGGTCTTATCAATTGGGGAAAAATTGTACGAAAATGAATCGTTTAGGGCGTTCCACTTGATGCCAAGGGTTTTTGTGGAGCTTGTTTCATGAAACCGAAAAAAATCTGAATCGTAGAGACCTTCCTGTGGTAAATGAGGGAGTAGCTGGGGGTCGTTAGCTGTTATCTTTTTGAGTGGCAATCCCGCTGAGTTTAAGACTTCAATAAGTTGAGATTGGGCATTAAGTGATTCTTCAATTGAGTATCCCCCCGATAAAATATCATCGACATATGTTTACTTGCGGAGGATTGATGATGCTTTAGGGTGGGTGGATTCAGAATCTGAGGCTAACTGAAGTAGGGTTCGTATCGCTAAATAAAGGGCGCAGTTTACTCCGAAAGTAACTGTTTTTAATTGGTAGACTTTTATAGGGCTATCGGAATGAGGTTGAAATACTATCCTTTGAAAGGGCCTATCGTCAGGGTGTACGAGTATTTGGCGATACATTTTTTAGATATCGCCACTAAATACGAACTTGTATTTTCTCCAATTGAGAATTACGGTCATTAAATCATTTTGAAGAGGTGGGCCTGTGTAAAGAGTATCGTTTAGGGAAAACTGAGATTTCGTTTTTCTCGAGGCATTGAATACCACTCTGACTTTAGTGGTTTTCTGTTCTGGGCGAACAACTGCGTGATGTGGCAAGTAGTAGGAGTTTACTTTGCCCTTAGATATGAGTTCCTGCTGGGTTAGTTTCTTCCATATGATCAAGGGTTAGATATTCATTCAAGACTTCTTGATATGTGGATTGTATCTCGGGATTTTTGGCTAAAGTTTGCTGCATTCTAGCATATTGCGCTAAGGCTGTAAGCCGTGAAGAGCCGAGAAAGATTTGTTCGGGGAACTCAGGCCTAAAGGGTAATCTGACCATGTATTTGCCATTTGTATGACGTGTAGTGGTATTCGTGTAAAAGCTTTCACAATAATCGTTTTCAGCAGAATTAGAGTAGGGTTTTGGCAATTCTTCTTGCTCCCAAAATTTTCTTAAAATGTCTTTAAGCTCTGTTGTGTTAACTGAGGTTGTAAAAGATTGAATTTGCTGCGTTTTTATTGGGCCACTTAGAACCCATCCAAAGACGGTATTGTATGCTGAGGTTTGTCCACAAATATTCTTTTTTATGCCAGCAATATTGAGGAAGTGTTCGTGGTCATTGCCGAGGATTAAATCTATTTGCGATGATTGGTTAAACGTTGGGTCGGCAAGATCTAAGTCCGCAAGTTCTGGCGCGTGGGGTATTTTTAAAGTACAAGCTGGTAGCCTTTTAGTTACCTTTGGCAATACAATAGCCTTAATGGGGATTCTGAGATCATATCTTTTAGCGTATAATACTAGGGAACACTCTTTAGTACCGGTTTGTTTCTGACCGCCGAATCCTACTATTTCGAAGAGGTTTTTCTGACAAGAAAGGTTTGGGCGATTTTGTATTTTTTCACTGATTGTGAACAACTGACCTCTATTTTCAATCTGCATTAATGCCGTGCGTAGAAGAACGTTATCGTAACATGTAGAGTGATTAGCATGCACTTGGCTTGATGTTTGGAGATATTCATCTTGCCGATTGTCATTATGAGTTTGAGCTACATTAGACAGTGATTTGCGAGTTGCATTAAAGTTTGGATTTTCATTTGGTTTTGAAACTTCTAAATGGGGGGTGGTGAACCTTTGGCCCATATGCAATAGTGTGTGGTGAGGTGTTTTGCAATTTAGACAAGTGTATTTACTAGGACAATTGGCTTTTAAGTAAGATGAAGCTAAGCAGCCTCCTATCTATCAATTCAAAATTGGGACATTTGTGACCATTTTGGAAGGTCTCGAGGGGATGACAAGGATTGTTCCCAAAGCGATAATGTAAATTCTGGCAGTTTAGTAGATATCAAACGAATTAGAATTGGTCCCAGCTATCGACCTCAACGCCAAGTGTCCTAAGTGTTACTGGAGAATCGTTTACTGACGATTGGATTTTGCGAATAGATTCGCTGTCTTCTTTAGTTGCAGGGGTTATGTCAAAAAGAATTTTTATTTGGTTTATTTTCGTATCTGGCTTTTAGCGCATTCCAAGCCAGTTCGAAATTATCATGGGATATAGGGTACCGTTTAACTATAGCGCCTGCTTCATCTCTCATTTTATTTCTAAGATGATATAATTTTGTGACGGGAGACAGTTTGGTGTGATTAATATACACCGCAGTGAACATGTCACAGAATGAGGGCCACTGTTCATAACTGCCTTTGAACACTTCAGTGTCGCAGGGAGGGAGTTTTATGCAATTGGCAGAATTGTCAGACACGAAGTTTTGGTTTGGAGCTGGTTGTGGGAGAGAATAGCGGGATGAAGCTTCAAAGCCTGGGATGTTGGCACCTAGACGAATTGCTTTCATGAGGTCAAGAATTTGTGAGGTACAAACATAAAACGAGTCTATACAAGGCTCGAAATTTGCTTTGCCTCCTCTTTGAATTGTGCTTTTACTAAATCTTCGTTGGCTAACATTACTTTTTCGTAAGAAGCATCTACTTTTAGCCATCTTGCATCTAAATCTTTTAGTTTGACTTCAAGGATTGACTCGTTTTGTTCTTCTACCGGGGTTCTGTTGAACCTCTCGCAGAATTGAAGTAAATGATCGCAATCAAAGACGAACCGTTCTTTTGGCGAGTTGATTGATGCATTGTGTGAAGTGGAAGTCATTTTGAGTTATAGATTTAGTACAAGTAATTATGCGTTTGAAAATTTTGCAAGCACGTTTACTTCAGAGTTTTGGTTCTATTGTATAATCGTACTATGTTTATCAAGTCTCAATAGGAGTTAATTTAAACAATATTCTTATTTTGCAAGCTTGGGGCTAATTGGGTATAGCAAAGATATCGTAATAACATTTATTAACTTGAAAAATTTTCGAAATGTAGGGGCTATGAGGTATAGCACTAGATGTTTGTGTCTAGTTTAATAATTTGAGAAATTTTCGAAAATTTAGGGGCTATGAGGTATAGCACTAGATGTTTGTATCTAGTTTAGTGATTGGAAAAATTTTCGAAAATGTAGGGGCTATGAGGTATAGCACTAGATGTTTGTATCTAGTTTATTAATTTGAAAATTTTTCGAAAATGTAGGGGCTATTTGAGTATAGCGTTAAATAATATTATCTAGCTTAAATATGAATTTTTAGAATTGTAAAAATTGTTTTAATATTCGAAAATGTAGGGGCTATGAGGTATAGCACTAGATGTTATTATCTAGTTTAAGTATGAATTTTTTAAAAATTCTTTTACTTTTTGAAAATTGAGGGGCTACATAAGTATAGCGCTAGATATTATCAAGTTTAATTATGAATTTTAAAATTTTCAAAATTCTTTTAATTTTCGAAAATTAGGGGCTATTTGAGTATAGCGCTAGACGTTAGTATCTAGTTTAAGTATGAATATTAAAAATTCTTTTAAATTTCGAAGATTTAGGGGCTATATGAGTATAGCGCTAGATATTATCAAGTTTTAATTATGAATTTACAAAATTCTTTTAATTTTCGAAAATTTAGGGGCTATTTGAGTATAGCGCTAGACGTTAGTATCTAGTTTCAGTAGGATTTTTAAAAATTGTTTTAATTTTCGAAAATTTAGGGGCTATATGAGTATAGCGCTAGATATTATCAAGGTTTAATTATGATTTTTAAAATTTACAAAATTCTTTTAATTTTCGAAAATTTTATGGCTATTTGAGTATAGCGCTAGATATTATCAAGTTTTAATTATGATTTTTAAAATTTACAAAATTCTTTTAATTTTCGAAATTTTAGGGGCTATTTGAGTATAGCGCTAGACGTTAGTATCTAGTTTAAGTATAATTTTAAAAATTCTTTTAATTTTCGAAAATTTAGGGGCTATATGAGTATAGCGCTATTTATTATCAAGTTTTAATTATGATTTTTAAAATTTACAAAATTCTTTTAATTTTCGAAAATTTAGGGGCTATTTGAGTATAGCGCTAGACGTTAGTATCTAGTTTAAGTATGAATTTTAAAAATTCTTTTAATTTTCGAAAATTTAGGGGCTATGAGTATATAGCGCTAGATAATATCTAGTTTAATAATTTTAATGGGACAAATTGAAAATTAAATAATTATTATTTTGTTTTCCATATTCGCTTGGGCCTAACGGAATTAGGGGATTAATTGAATTAATCGAATAGATTTTGCTAGAACTTAGAGATTCGGGATGATACCATTATCAAAGGTTAAGTTATTGAACTTTAATTTAATGGGACTTGCTTTAAAGAGACTTGATTTTGACCGATAGTATTCTTCAAAATGATTTTATAGTTATAAATAATTTTATAGTTATAAATAATATTAAATGGGATTAATGGGATAAATGGGATTCCAGTATCTTTTTTATGCGATATGGCAACACTGAGTAAAACACTATAATTTAATTGTCAATAAAATTTTATTTATTTATTAAATTAATTGTACATATTGGTTAAATTTTAATTTAAATTGTTAATTCAATTGACTTATTTTCCATAGGGTTACTATTTACAAAAATTTATTTTGTTTACGATTTAAAAAATCCAATAGATGTGAGATTTAATTTAATTCTGATGTTTTATTCAATTTGGTGTACTTCCTTCTTTGTATTGGACTGTATTAATCCTCAGTGTTTTTATATGAGTACAATCGTTGCATTAGTGACTTAAAGAGTTTTAATCACACAGCAATTGATTGTCGGTATCCTTTTTCTTTTTGCAGTGGACTGTATAATTTTTTCTTATTTTCTTTTCTTCTTTTAAATCACTTTATTAATACACTACAGGGAATTAAACACAAACAACTGTTTGATGCAGAGAACTCAATGTTGCTGTTTTATACGTATGTATGTATGTACGCATGTTAATAGAGAGTACGCAATTTACAGGCAATTTTAGGGGTGGGTAATAAAGTTAAGAGAGCGCACGTTAACAATAAATATAAATATGAAGTATGTTGTTGCTATTTTAACGAGTTCTCAAGTTACCCGCGCACAACCAACGAGATTTTGTTTTGATTTTAACTTGAGTAAGAGAACTTTAGGAATAATATGTGTGCGAGTTTTTTCAAAGAGATAGCAAGTTACAAGAACAAAACAAACAAAACTGACCGTAAGAATAAAAGTATAAATTGTTAAAGAGTTATGAAGTAAGAGGTGTTAATTAAAGAGCCTTTGGTTTAAAGTTTACGTTGTTAGAGACCGCAATAATAAATGATGAAAGCAATTTAAAATGATGAAAGAGAACAAACAATCAAACAATACAGTAAGTATAAAGTTAGCGAGAATTGGGTTTTTATTTAACCTTGATATTAAGTTTCGTTGAGTTTTGCTTCTTTTTCTTTCTTTTGTTGCTATTGTTGGAAAATAACGGAATTGGTTTCGTTTGTTGCCTTGTTTTCTATTTTTTGATTTTTCCAAAAGTAGCCTTGAAATTATTAACTATGCTTTCTGTTACTTTTGTTTTTGTTAACTTGCGGTATTTTTTGTTATGTACCTACAGAGCTTCTATAAAAAATGTTTTCGGCTAGGTATGTACGTAAGTATTTAAATTTCGGATTTTTTTGGAATACCGTGTCGCGGTACTTTTTATTGGGTTATTTGATTTTTAATGGTTTTTTCATTTCGATATGTAACTTGTAAAATTTTGTTTTTGTATTAATGAACATTACAAATTTTTACTATTTTCCCGCTTTTGGTTTTTTGTATGTAGATATGTAGGGTACATTTGTATGAATAAATGAGTTGAATGGGTACTTACAGTTTTGCAACCATTGTTACCGTCTTCTGATTTTGTTTTTGTAGGTTGTTTTGGGCCCTGTAGTCCTTGCGTTTTGAATAGGGTATACGTACTTCTTATAGGCTCCACTAGACCGTGTAGTTATTGGAGGCTCGAATTGTCCATGTAATAATTACTTGGGGTAATTATTATGATTGTAGTTTGCCAATGGGCTTGGTATCTGAGGGGATGATACGTGTTACTATAATAACTCGGCAAGTAGTTATAATAATATATGAAACAAACAAGAAATAGGGTATGAGTTAGGGTAGGATGTACACGAGTCGAAGGGATCTGAACTTACCTTTTAAAATCTTCTTATAATTAAAAAGTAGATGAGGTTTACTTCAGGCAGGTAAGTACAATTTATTAATGGTATAATTCAGATTGATGTAGGATATAAAATAACTCTTAGCAAATTTAAGATTTAATTAGCAAAATTTACGTGACTTTTAACCTAGCAACTTTATAGGTTTAATTAGCACGAGGTAGGCTAAGGTCGCTTTAGGGTTTTTATAATTAGAAAATTTTAGCCAATTTTTAAATGTAACTTTAGGAAATTTATCTAGTTTTAACTAGCTTTGATTTTATTTAGCAAATTTTATAGTCGAATTTACGTTAGTTTTGGAAATGTAGATGATATTACTTAGTTTCAACAAATTTTACATGAAGTGTAGCAAAATTTATAGACAAATTCACACTAGGTTTTTATAGGCAAAATGTTATTCCTTTTGGTTCTAGTCACTTTTAACTTAACTTAAGCACTTTTACTTTACTTTATACAAACTTTTAGGCAATTAATTTAGTTTAATTTTAGGACAATTTTAAATGTACACTTTTCTATTTTACCGATTTGAAGTTACTCTTTTGATGTCTGCGAACCAAGTGCCAAAAAAATTTCAAAAAAAAAAAGGCACGAAGCCTCGCGTTGATTAAAATTGTTTCGTTAAGTTACAAAAAAGAGAGAACAAAGTAAATGACATTTGACATCTGACCATAGGGTTTACATGCATATATGTAAACCGGAACGGTTTTCGTGTTAATATTAAATCATTCAGATATAAATTAATAATTGTATGTACAATATAAATATAAAAGCGTAAAAATAATTTTAATATTAATGTTGTGTCCATACTACGTTTGGACAGATGGGAAGTCTTTCCAAGGAGAGAGTAACACCAGACCAAGCATTTTTGACAACTGGTATTGACTTCTGTGGCCCAGTGTATATTCACTTTAGAATTCGAGGGCGTGCTCCGATTAAGGCTTATCTCTGAATATTCGTCTGTTTTACAACAAAGGCGGTACACATCGAGACAGTCAGCGATTTATCTACACCGGCTTTCATTGCTGCACTTCGTCGATTTGTTGCTCGCAGAGGACTTTGCAAAACGATTTGGTCTGACAACGCCACAATTTTCATTGGGGAAAAAAACGATCTGGCGGAACTCCGTAAAGTGTTTGAAAGCGAAAGTCACAAGGCTGAGATACTTAAACTTTGCCAAGAAGATCGAATATACTGGCACACAATCCCACCTAGATCTCCCCATTTTGGCGGCTGCAGTGAAGCAGGCGAAACATCACTTAATATATGTAGTGGCCAATTCAACCTTAACCTTTGAAGAGATGTGTACAGTTACGGCACAAATTGAAGCAATACTTAACTCGAGGCCTATAACACCACTTTCGTCTAATCCCTACGACCTAGAGGCTCTTACACCAGGCCATTTTTTAATTGGTCAGCCCTTAACATCGTTTTCCGAACCTGATTTTACAGCCATAACTAACTGTCGGCTGGAACGATTTCGACGAATACAGCAATTACATCAAATGTTTTGGAACCGATGCACAGTGATTCGGCTAGAGCATGGTAGCGGGACATTATTCATGACGTAATTTCCATTTACCACTGATAGCGCCTTGTAAAGACCCCCCCCCCCCCCTAGGTACCGAATTCCAAAAATTAATTTGTTTATCACCTCATAAAGGTATCTTATCAGGGGGTCAAAGTAACCCTAAGAGAGGTAATTTTCATTTGCAAATCAGTTGCATTTTATGTACACTTGTGGTAACATATTCTAAAATTTGTAGCAAAGTGAAACGATTTTTATGTGATGGAATATTCCGTTGAAGGTATGTACTATATTATGACTTATATTTTTTATAAAAAAGATGTATAGATAAATCCAGCAAATTTTACATCAATTGTGAACTTTAAAGATTAGATAATTTTTTTATCCACATATATCCACCTAGATTGTTCTATATGTAATACCTATAACATTCAGAAACAGGTTGATATATATTATACACCCCGTAAAGGCCCGCCAGTAAAATTATTTTATTTTTGCCAGAACGAGTCGCACACTGCTTTGCCCCCATATAACGAAGGGACAAAAATAGAAGGAGTACTCAGATATTTTTTGAAATTCGGTACAGTACAATAAAATATCTTAGTTAAGAAAAATACGAATTTTTGGAGAAATCGGTCCAAGGACACGCCTACCTCCCATGTGTCCTAAAAATGAAAAATTTAATTTTATCTTCAATAATGCCCTTTAAGCTACAAAAATTGGTCATGCTGATAAACACACAACTAGCAACGTGTGTGTAAATTTTCATTTAAATTAAACTAAGGACTCAATGGTCCTGCCATATATCCTTTTTCTTAAAAACGCTATAAAACCTACAAGAATTGTCCGATTATAATATACATACATACAATGAGGTATACATACAATGAGCAACGTGTGTGTAAATTTTCATTTAAATCGGACTAAGGACTCGAGGTCCTACCATATATCCTTTTTCTTAAAAACGCTATAAAACCTACAAAAATTACGTAAATTGATATTTGTAAGCTACATATTTATGCCAAATTTAGGCAGAATCGGATTATTGATGTGAAAAATACAAAAAAACATAATTTATTGGAAAATGGGTTGAAACAATTAAGTATTACAGTACACATTTTTCAACTTTTTTTTCTTCTTAAAATAGCTTAAGATGACTGGAATATACATAAACAATTTAAATAAGTGAAGAAATTATTTTGTCCCGCTAGCTTGTACTAGTCGAGACACTGTGCGATGGTCCAAAGAATATTTGCACCTGCTCCAGCAGCGCCATAAATGGAGTACAAAAAACAAACCTATAAAACCAAATGCTTTGGTCGTTGTACAAGATGATAACTTGCCACCATACAAGTGGGTTTTAGCCCGAGTCATTTCAACTACATCTGGGTATGATGGAGTTCATCGAGTTGCTGAAATAAAAACTCAACATGCTGTCTATAAACGTGCCGTCACTAAGCTCTACCCACTTCCCATCGAAAATTGAATATACATTATCGTATATTAAGGAGGCTGGCATGTTAAGATGTCCCATCATTAGTTTTACTCTTTTATTTTATATTGCTTTGTTACTCTACTTACTGCTATATTTTGAATAGCAACTGAATTTCTCTCTATTGATATGTTTTGTTTTTTAAACAAGTACATAATGTACAGACCTGACTTTACATTACTTCAAATTTTTACGTACTCAATTTGTTAAAATAACGGTTTAGCTTTAGATAGGTTATAGTTTTTATTTTTTCTTTAAATAATTTTAAGTAATAGTTTTTAGTAACTTGCTAGCACTTACCTAGTACGGTTGTTAAAATAAAACGTTTCATAACTTTAAAACACGAAAATTATTTTTGTATATGTTTATTCAATATTGAACAAAGTCCATATCAAAGTTAACACATTCCCTGGATTTCTTAAAAAAAAAACTCTAAGATAATGTTTTTTTTATTTTTGCAGATTTGTTAATATTGTAATAGCTGTATATGGTGCATTTGCCGAAGTAATGGATCATAAACATGGTTATAGTATGTCGTATAAAGAAGTAGGATTGATAGTAGATGTAATATATTGTAGTACCCTGCTGTTTATTTTTTGTGACTGTTCCCACAAGGCAACGCATGGAGTAGCTAAAGGCATTCAAAAAACATTGTTGTCAATTGATTTATTGCAAGCCGATTTTGAATCAAAAAAGGAAATTGATATTTTTATTGTTGCCATAGAAATGAATCCAGCTATTGTAAGTTTAAAAGGATATGTTACTATAAATCGGGAACTACTCTCTTCGGTATGTATGGCAAAAAAAGCTATTAATATTTTATTTTTAAGCACACCAAACCATTTCAGGTTTTTGTTGTTTTTAAGTGTAAAACTTGTTCTCTTTTCAAAGGTCGTATGAGAACGGTAGCAAATTATTATGGAAATATTCTCATATGGGGAAAAGTTTCATGTTTCTGTCGTCTGAAACGATAGCTTTTTTGACAATGTAAAATTTGACGCCCGTAAAAAATAAAAATAAAGTGTATTAACCATTTTAATTTTTCGAATATGTTCAATGCATTAAATTTCGAAAAATATAAATGATTAATATAATTTAAAAATAATTGAATATATAGTATAGCACTGATAGTTTGAATAAGAGTTCAACAAAATTCATATAATTAACCATTGACGAATTTGCTCATTAATAAGAAACTAAAAATGCGTAACCTGTTTTCCAGTCATGAATGAATTGCAAATTTTTTGCCAATTTTTGTCTAGCTTTACTCATAAAGAATGAGAAAACACGCCATTTTAATAACGCTCCTCACTAGTATTGTTGTTGTTGCTTGACAGTTTGCATGACCACAGCACGAAATGCCTGCATATATTTTCTACGTGTTTTGTTTTTGTAAAATATTTTTGGTTGCCTTTACCAGCCAAAGTATGTGTTTCGGTTTTTGCTTTGGTATCGTTATTCCTGAATTTCCTATAAGGAATATAGGGCCATTAAAAAGTTCTTCCAACCAATCCTATCATCAGCTAGTTGTTTTATTTCGGCCCAGCTGCTTCCAATCGACCTGACTTTTTTTCAAGCTGCCTCCTCCATCTGTGCGCTGGTCTTCCAATGCGTATTTGGCCTGGGGGCTCCCATATAAGGCAGTTCTGGATATATCGCCGGATGGTTTCCTAAGGGTATGTCCTATCCAGCGCCATTTACGAGTACGGATTCCAGCCATTAAAGGGGTGTGGTGTGTAGTTGCCCAGAGCGTTTCGTTATTGATACGCGCAGGACAAAAGATTCGTATTATTCTGTAAAGTAATATGTACTTACATTACTGTTAAACATTCTTGTATGCCATACGCATGTTTTGCCTTTCCGAGTCTGTTCGCTAACTTCTGGGAGGAGCCCCCGACTTCGAAATGTCAGAGCCTAAATATACAAAAGTAAGCCATCAGATAAGACAAATGGTTGGGAACACCCCTACATCTTAATGTAACCAAACTGTTTCGTGTGACAGGGTATCAAAGGCCTTCTCAAAGTCCAGAAATGCATGGTAGAGCGTTGAACGCCATTTAACTGACTGTTCTACTCTCATTCTAAGACTACTGGTGCCTGTTCTGGTCTTAGATCGTCACACAGCGGT
>OX031011.1:25665022-25667522 GCA_943735925.1 Pollenia amentaria
AATGTTGGTGCGGCGTATATTAGTTGTGAGTGTATTACACTGTTAATCAATCTTCTTGTTGAATCCTTTGGACCTCTGCAATTTGGCATTATTCTTGCAAGTGTGGTAACCGTTTTCAGAGCTTTATCTCTTATTTTCTCTGCATATTCGTGGAAGTTAAGTTTGTCGTCTAATTGTACGCCCAGGTAAGTGAGGCTGCGTTTGAAGGATATTTCCTCCTGTTGAACAATGATATTAGGAATGTTAAAGGATCTTCGATTAGTTACAAGTATTGCTTCCGTTTTGGCTGCTGCAAGTCTAAGTCCATTTTCTTTCAGCCATCTATCACAACGAGAAATACTATCATTCGCAATTATTCTTAGCAACTCAGGGCTTTGTTGATTTACAACTAGGGCAACGTCGTCGGCGTATCCTATTAGCCTTGCACCGTGTTGTAGTTTTAGCTTTAAAAGACCATCATACATCACATTCCATAAGAATGGACCTAGCACCGATCCCTGTGGGACGCCTGCCGTAATGTTATATTCCTTCATTCCAATAGCTGTGTCATATATGAGAATACGATCGCTAAGGTAGTCTACGATCATATTGTGTAGGTGCGTATTTACTCCTTTCTTCCGTTAAGCGTCTAGGACGACTCTCCATTTTACCGTGTTGAAGGCATTTTTTACATCCAGTGTTACGATAGCACAAAAGCCCTTAGAGTGTTTTGCCATTGTTGCTAAGCCAACTACTTCACTTATCGCATCTACTGTGCTCTTTCCTTTTCTAAATCCATACTGTTGTGGCGAAAGGCCTCCAAGGCTCTCTATTTCCTTTTCCAGTCGCTGTAATAGAAGACATTTGATCAGCTTTCCTAGCATGTCAAGCATACACAAAGGTCTATATGAGCTTGCTTCATTTAGTGGCTTAGCGCCCTTCCTTAGGAGGACTAACTTTTGCCTTTTCCAACACTTGGGGAATACGCCTTTTGCTAAACAGACGTTAAAGGTCATTAATAACATTTCAGGACATGTTTCAGCAGCCAATCTGATTACTTCGTTTGGTATACCGTCTGGTCCAGGGGTCTTTCCAGTTTTCAGTTTTCTGATTGATAATTTTAATTCATCAGCATCAAATGGTACTACTTCTTCTGTTGATATCAACTTCTCTTTGGGGTTCGTTTTCCTTCCAAATCCATTGGGAATAACGTTTTTACTACTTCTTCTGCCCAGATGGGGTTTTTAATTCCTGGTATTGGCTTTCTTCCTCCGGTTTTCTTCACTACAATTTGGTATGGCTTGCCCCATGGGTCTGCATCAACTTCATTACACAGGTCAGCCCATTTTTCCCGCTTGGTCTTTTTTATTGCGCTTCTGAAAGCCTTTCTTTTCATTTTATATTCCCATTTGAGAGATTCATAATTGGGATGTCTCGTTGATATTCTACGAGCAGTCAAGCATATATTTCTTAGCTCGCCTATTTCGGTAGTCCACCAGTAAACTGGTTGTTTGCTCCTGTTGTGTTTTTTGATTTTCGGCATTCCTGCATTGCAGGACTTCGTAATGATGTCGGTTGCTAGAGCAACAATGTCTTCACAGTCTCCAGATAAGTTATTCATACTATTTATATTCCTCTCCCTAGCATGTAAGAGATATTCTGAAGTTTTCTTCACATTAAGTTTTCGAACATTCCATTTAGGGAGTTTTTCCTCGTATCTTAGAACAGGTTTTTTGTTAGTGACATCAAATGTTATGTATTGATGATCACTTAGGGTAATTTCATCTAGTACCCTCCAGTTAATGATCTGATTATACAGTTCATTAGATCCAAAAGTTATATCGATAATACTGGTACTTTTTCCTCTTATGAACGTAGGAATACAACCATTGTTAAAAACTGTTAGACCGAGAGATGCTATCAATTCAGTAACGATGATACCTCTCTTGTCTAGTTTTCCTGAATTCCATTCTGGCGATTTGCTATTGAAGTCACCGCCAACGATAACCTTTCCCCTTGCTGTTCTGATACTTAGCTCCAGTTTATTAATTGCACGTGAGAAATTTGGGTAGTCAATATTCGGCGAAAAATAGCAGCTATAAATTCGAATACCATTTATAGTTGTAAAAACGAATCCATCATTTACTTCGCTAATACATAATTGTTTATTCAATATCATCATTGCTGCTCTCTTTGTTGAGTCTTCGTACCAAATTTTAGAAAGAGGTTTTCTATAGGGTTCACTAATAAGAACTATATCACATTCACTTTCTGCGGCTTTTTGAATCATTAGATCATGCGCCTCTCTTCCATGTCCAAGGTGTATTTGAATAAATTTCATATTCGTTCTGCTCGGGGTTTCGTCCTGTTTCCGACACATACCGCACTACCAATTAGGTGGTCTATATTTTGTAAACCAGCTTCTTGACAGAGTATACACCTTTCATCCTGTTGACACTCCTTAACTAGGTGTCCTGGTTGGCAACATTTTCTACACGTTCCCCTCCTGTCTTCGCCTTTG
>OX031011.1:25685022-25687522 GCA_943735925.1 Pollenia amentaria
CAAGTGACATGGTGAAGACTGGGTGGATATATCCACTTAAGCGAGAGGAGTTGGTGCAGATCATGCGAGAGTTTTCATTGGACACCACCGGTTCTGTAGACGAATTACGTAAACGTCTGGCCCAATTCATTGGTGGCGGACACAGCTCGGAGGTCACCCCGCGGTTGCAGGCCTTGCAGGAACAATTTGAAGCTGGAAGTTTGCTGACGGTATCGGGAGGGAGTACCCTGAAGTCACCACAGCCGAAAAATAAAAGGGAAGATAACCCGTCGGGGATCCATGAGCCGGCGGAAGGTACTCAAATCCCTAATGTGAGCGGCAGGGGTCATCTCATGGACCAGGTGCAGAAGTGGGGCCTCTCTTACAATGGTAATAACGAGCCTCTACCCTTTATTGAACGAGTAGAAGAACTGGCGGTGATTTATGAGGTGATGTTGGATCACCTACCCCGTATCATGCCCGGAATTTTATGTGAACGAGCTCTGGCATGGTACCGGAACAATAACGCCCACTGCCAGGTATGGTCTGCGTTTAGAACCGATTTCTTGTCCTTCTTTCTCCCTACCAGGTATTTCGAGCGGTTGAAGGACGAAATCCGAGCCCGGTTGCAACAACCGGAAGAGCGGTTTAAGGACTATGTGCTAGAAATCCAAACCCTGATGCGGCACTCAAGTTTAACGGCGGACCAGAAGCTCCAACGCATCTTTCAGAATTCCCAGCCGAAATACAAATGGTACATCAGGCGAAACGATTTTGGGTCCCTCGCCGAATTGATACGTATGGCGGAAGATATGGAGAGTATACCGGGTGTAACCTCACCTGCCCAGGAGAGTATAGTCACGCCCACAAGAAGAGGCGGGAACGGCCACGCTACCCGCTGTCACAGTTGTGGAGAACAGGGGCACGACGCCAAACGATGCCAACGGGAGCCGACGCGATTGAGGATGGTCGGCTTACCCGCAACAAAAATTACATCCCCCACCAACGTGACCTGCCTGCAACGCGAAGAAACGCAGTTAACGGCCACGATTTTAATCAACAACATCCCCATTTAAGCTGTGTTGGACACCGGCGCTAGCCGGAATTTCATCCACCAAAACGTCATCCGACGACTCACACCATCCCCGACATATCACCAGGAGGAACTGGACATCATGCTAGCCAATGGAGCCCTGTGCCGGGTCTCAAGGGCTATAGAGCTTACAACAACACTGGGAAAGCGAACCAGAAAGTGTCGATATCTCGTGATGCCCAACGCCTGTGAAGATGTCATTTTGGGGCTCGAGTTTCTGAGGAATTTTGATACGAGCATACGAATTGCCGGACTGACGCTGAGCTGCTGTCGTTGGAAAGCGGGAACACAACCACCAGCGCACGTGCTCGTACATTATCCCGTCACCTGTGGGGTGGCAATTGCGTGCGATGAGCAGCATGCAGAGCCAGTGACAGCAGAACACCCGAAATAAATGGAGCTGCACGCTGTCTGCAACGTTCCCACGCGCAAATGCAAATGGCTCGACAGGCGGATTCGTGAGGTCCACGAAAACCGTGACAAATATGCTGATTACGCGCTAATCAACAACCAGCTATACCGAAATTTCCCACGACAGATGAACGACGAGGACAGCACGCCGTGGAAGCTATGTGTGGCCTCTCAAGACAGGATGCGCGTCCTAGAGGAAAACCACAATAATCCCATATCCAGGCATCTGGGGGTGCGAAAGACGATCCTCCGTGTTGCAAGTCGTTATTACTGGCCAGGAATGTCCCGTGATGTAAGAAAGCACGTAAGACATTGCCAGTCCTGTCAACAATTTAAGGTGAATCAACAGAAGCCGGCAGGTGAAATGTTGACCAAAATCCCAGAGGAAGAAGAAACCGAGATGTGGGGATGGCCCGTCCGGCGCTTATCATGCAGTTCCTCGGATCAGTTGGCGCCTGCTTCCCCGTCCCTGTCCATCTATACCTCCTTATCGCTAGGCGCAGTAAACCCATCAAGCCTCACGAGTATCAAAACGACTCCATCACCCCCTGACGACCACCGCCCAGCTATTGCCCATATGCCGCCGTCTGTAACCGCGACCCAGGCACTCGATAGCCCAGATCGCACGCCAGCGGTGCCAATTCCAGAAGTCAACGGGTCGCCGGGTGACGGGAAAGGAATCAAGGCCGAAACATGGCCGGACGACCTAACATACATCGTGGAGACTTCAATGCAGGCACGCCAGCCCGGTCACCGGCTAAAGTTCATCCACCATAGCGGCCAGAAGACGTACCGGGTCAAGATCTCGTAGGGAGGGAACGTGCAAGTAGAGGCTCTGCCGTGAGAGGGAGGTTCCCCGCCCGTGACGAAGAGGGGATGTGTGACGATGGAAGTCGGAGACCCTTGTTTCCACCCACACCATCTACATAATATACTTATATTTTTTTTATATATTTTTTATATTTCTTTTTAAGAATTTGGATTATTTTGTACGAAGTTCTTACCTTAATTTTCTTG
>OX031011.1:25717522-25720022 GCA_943735925.1 Pollenia amentaria
AATCTCCTCATTCCACCAGTAATTTGGTGGTCTAGAATTCTGCATTCTGCGCCTAGGCATAGAGGCGTCGCATGCTCTGGTCAAGGATGAGGTGATCGTCTGCACCTTCTGCCTAACAGTTTCTCCCGCAACTTCTTGGTCCAGAAAGGTTTCTAAAAAGGCTTCCTTATCCAATTTTCCTGTTGCCCATCCAATAGCTTTGGCATCGTTACTCCCCGGCGATTTTCTTCTCCCGTCGTTAATTCTAAAAATTATCGACTGGTGGTCGCTGTGGGTGTATTGTTCACTAACGCGCCAATTCAGGTTCCGCATGAGTGAACTGCTTAAAAACGTGAGGTCTACTATTGATCCCCTTCCCCTTGCTCTAAACGTGTTTACCCCACCATTGTTCGCCAATACTACGTCATTGCCCGACAAGGATTCCATTAGAATTCGCCCCCTTTCGTTGGTCGCTCTACTTCCCCATTCCACCGCCCAGGCGTTAAAGTCTCCTGCAATCACCTTGGGGCTATGGTGATCCGCGTCTCTCGCTAGTCGGCTTAACATACTCTTATAGTCGTGTATCGTATCATTGGGAGGGGTGTAGCAGCTGTAAATGTAAATCCCTCCGATTTTAGCTCTCACAAAGCCTGCCTCTATGATGGTTTGTACTCCTTCGATAGCTCTGTCTCCACATGCCCATATCGCGCATTTATTCACGCTGTCCGCAACCCACACATTGCCCTGGAGATTCCTGTATTGCTCACATATTATTGCAACGTCGATGCCGTTTTCACGAACGGTTTGTGAAAGCAGCTCTTGCGCGGCCTCGCAGTGGTTCAAGTTTATCTGCAGTATTTTCATTTACGCGTGTTTCTAAGCGCCTCCTTAAACACTGGGCATCTGCGACTGCCCGCAATATGACCATCCTCTGTTTTTCCTCTCTCCTGACAGAACATACACAGTGGGTTCTTTTTGCAATCCCGCGCAATATGACCATCTACTCCGCACCTTCTGCACTTTTTGGATCGATCCTGCGAGCTAGTACACCTCGTAGCTATGTGCCCAAATTCTAGGCACCTAAAACACCTTTTTATGGGTACCCTCTGTCGGAGATGACATACGACCCATCCTATGCGAATTTTCGGGTTCCTCAGCACGGATTGGGCAGTGTCCGCCGGTAGTAGAATCGTAGCTACCTGTGTCCCTCCATACCCTCTTCTGAGGCTTAATATGTTATTCTGCTTTATTGTGTTTATCCCCCTTTCCATTGCAAAAGCGGCACATATTTCCTCCCTTGTGGTGACTTCATCCAGATCCCTACATTCTACTATGACCTCATTGCGCCTTGTCTTTACATCCACTTCTGGGCCCATGGTTTTCTCTATCTCCTCTTGGATCTTATCTCCAATAATAAATCGCCTTTCTGTGTCCTTCTGATTCCAGAGACGCTCTTTCCCATATCCTGCAGACCTGTAACCTTCTCGCGTTTCTCCAATAGTTTCGGTAAGGGTAGATTCTCTCCCTGACCGATCTCCTCGCACGCTCTATTGTATGTCGACCTTATGGTGCATACTTGCTCCTTAATAGCATGATGGATATTATTCTTATTCTTCATAAAATCCATCAGGTTGACGATCAATTCACCTAGTTTTGTGAAGGCATCCTGTTTACCCAACTTCACTGTATTTGCGCTTTGATGGGTGGTGCTTGCCACCCTCTCGTCGGTTTCACCTCCAGTTGGTGTGCTAAATATCACCCCGGGAGGGGTTCTGCGTACCATTGCGCTTCTGCCGAAAGGGTTTACAGCTGTTTTCCCCTTTCTTATTGCTCCGTTTATTATTGGATTGTTTCCATTGTTGTTGTTGCTTGTAACATTATCTGCTGCCTCAGCCAAGCGTACCGGGGTAGCATTGCAGTCGCTGGATATCGACGACCGGGAGCCTGCTTGGTCACTCCTCTCTGCCGCCGGTACTGGGTTATTAGTCCCCTGCACCGTAAGTCTTAAATCATTTTCGGAACTTTGCATGGTGGCATGTATGTATGTATGTATGTATGTATGTATGCATGTATGTATGTATGTATTTATGTATGTATGTATGAATGTATGTATGTATGTATGTATGAATGTATGTATTTATGTATGTATGAATGTATGTATGTATGTATGTATGTATGTATGTATGTATGGATGTATGTATGTATGTATGTATGTACGTATAGATGTATGTATGGATGTATGTCTGTATGTATGTATGTATGTAGGTGTATATGAATGTATGTATGTATGTATGTATGTATGTAGGTATGTATGTATGTATGTATGTATGTATGTATTTATGTATGTATGTATGAAAGTATGGATGTATGTATGTTTTTATGTATGTATGTAGGTATGTATGTATGTATGTATGTATGTATGTATGTATGTATGTATGGATGGATGTATGTATGTATGTATGTATGTACGTATAGATGTATGTATGTATATATGTCTGTATGTATGTATGTATGTAGGTGT
>OX031011.1:25725022-25727522 GCA_943735925.1 Pollenia amentaria
GAATGTATGTATGTATGTATGTATGTATGAATGTATGTATGTATGTATGTATTTAGTATGTATGTCTGTATGTATGTATGTATGTATGTATGTATGTATGTATGAATGTATGTATGTATTTATGTATATAGATAGCTTCTGTAGCCACCATGTCCCGTTAGAAACTGTGTCAGATGATAACATATCTCCCCATGTTTGCGATTCATCCAGTTTTCCACATTTGGGATTAACCTATATGTCCACCGCCCACATGTAGAATGTTCCCATCTTCTTTGCCAGTTCAGTATAGACCTGAGTCTTTCAGTTTGTCGAATAGTTTTCGGCTGGATGTGGTGGTTCTCCTTTTTTTCTGAGTATATGTTTGAAGACTCCCTGGCAGTTATGTCGATCGGGATGATACCCGCTATCACACATGCTGCATCCAGAGATATTGTGCGGTACCCGCTACAAACTCGAAGGCAACTTCTGCGGAAGATAGATACCATATCTTTCCTGGAGATGCACCTTAGTGAATCTACCCACAAGGGTGCTCCATAAAGAAGTATAGAGCTTGCAACTCTTGATAGTAGAAGTCTACGGCTATGCCTAGGTCCACCTATATTTGGCATCATTCTAGCCAATGAACTTACTACCTTAGATGCCTTTTCACAGGAGTAGTCCGTATGCCTTTTAAAATTTAATCTGCTATCGATTATCACACCCAGGTATTTGATGGCGTCCGTAGAAATGATTTCGCTCTTTCCAATTTTAAGATGTAGAACTTCTTTGGATCTCTTGCTGCTGATCAACACCGCTTCTGTCTTCTGTTCTGCCAGTTGTAGCTCTAAGGATTCGAGCCACGTTTTTACGGTTCTGATGGTTTCGTTTGCATAGAGCTGCACTTCATCAATATTTCCAGCTTGGACTACCACAGCTACGTCATACGCGAAGCCCACGATCTTTGCCTCCTTGGGCACCTTTAGCTTGAACACTCCGTCATACATAACGTTCCATAGCAGTGGACCAAGAACTGATCCCTGCGGGACTCCCGCTGTGATATTTGTTGATACTGTGCCGTTATCCGTTTCGTACCACAGCGTCCTTACCGAAAGATAGTCATTCACTATTCTTATAAGGTACTCGGGGATATTAAGCCTTCGCAGTGATGTTATTATATGATTCCATCCCGCTGAGTTAAAGGCATTCTTTATGTCTAGTGTTATTATCGCGCAGTACTTTCTTCTTATGCCTTTGCCTTGTATGGCGTTTTTCGCAGTTTCCACAACTAGCTTTATAGCATCCACTGTAGATTTTTCCTTCCGGAAACCGAATTGCATCTGTGAGATTCCATCAGTTTCGTCAATGGCCTTTTGGATCCTACTGCAAATGACCCTCTCTAAGCATTTGCCTACGGTGTCTAGAAGGCATATTGGTCTATACGACCCAGGTTCTCCTAGAGTTTTTCCGGGTTTTGGGATCAGGATGAGCTTCTGTTTTTTCCACATATTTGGGAATACGCCGCTGCCTAAGCAAGCGTTAAATAGTTTCGCAAACCGATGTGGGGCTGTGTTTATTGCAGTCTTTAATGCCTGGTTTGGGATACAATCTGGCCCTGGGGCCTTTTTGTCACCAAATTTCGAGCACAGTCTTAGTATTTCCTCACCCAGGTATTTGATGGCGTCCGTAGAAATGATTTCGCTCCTTCCAATTTTAAGATGTAGAACTTCTTTGGATCTCTTGCTGCTGATCAACACCGCTTCTGTCTTCTGTTCTGCCAGTTGTAACTCTAAGGATTCGAGCCACGTTTTTGCGGTTCTGATGGTTTCGTTTGCATAGAGCTGCACTTCATCAATATTTCCAGCTTGGACTACCACAGCTACGTCATCCGCGGAGCCCACGATCTTTGCCTCCTTGGGCACCTTTATGTATGTATGTATGTATGTATGCATGTATGTATGTATGTATGTATGTATGTATGCATGAATGTATATATGTATATATGTATGTATGTATGTATGTATGTATGTATGTATGTATGTATGTATGTATTTATGTATGTATGTATGTATGTATGTATGTATGTATGTATGTATGTATGTATGTACGTACGTATGTATGTATGTATGTATGTTTGTATATATGTATGTATGTATGTATGTATGTATGTATGTATGTATGTATGTATGTATGTATGAATGTATGTATGTATGTATGTATGTATGTATGTATGTATGTATGTATGTATGTATGTATTTAGTATGTATGTCTGTATGTATGTATGTATGTATGTATGTATGAATGTATGTATGTATTTATGTATGTATGTGTGTATGTATTTATGTATGTATGTATGTATGGATGTATACATGTATGTATGTACGTTTGTATGTATGAATGTATGTATGTATGTATGAATGTATGTATGTATATATTTAGTATGTATGTATGTATGTGTTTAGTATGTATGTATGTATGTATGTATGTATGTATGTATGTATGTATGAATGTATGTATGTATTTA
>OX031011.1:25735022-25737522 GCA_943735925.1 Pollenia amentaria
GAACTGATCCCTGCGGGACTCCCGCTGTGATATTTGTTGATACTGTGCCGTTATCCGTTTCGTACCACAGCGTCCTTAAGGTACTCGGGGATATTAAGCCTTCGCAGTGATGTTATTATATGATTCCATCCCGCTGAGTTAAAGGCATTCTTTATGTCTAGTGTTATTATCGCGCAGTACTTTCTTCTTATGCCTTTGCCTTGTATGGCGTTTTTCGCAGTTTCCACAACTAGCTTTATAGCATCCACTGTAGATTTTTCCTTCCGGAAACCGAATTGCATCTGTGAGATTCCATCAGTTTCGTCAATGGCCTTTTGGATCCTACTGCAAATGACCCTCTCTAAGCATTTGCCTACGGTGTCTAGAAGGCATATTGGTCTATACGACCCAGGTTCTCCTAGAGTTTTTCCGGGTTTTGGGATCAGGATGAGCTTCTGTTTTTTCCACATATTTGGGAATACGCCGCTGCCTAAGCAAGCGTTAAATAGTTTCGCAAACCGATGTGGGGCAGTGTTAATTGCAGTCTTTAATGCCTGGTTTGGGATACAATCTGGCCCTGTGGCCTTTTTGTCACCAATTTTCGAGCACAGTCTTAGTATTTCCTCACCCAGGTATTTGATGGCGTCCGTAGAAATGATTTCGCTCCTTCCAGTTGTTCTGCCAGTTGTAGCTCTAAGGATTCGAGCCACGTTTTTACGGTTCTGATGGTTTCGTTTGCATAGAGCTGCACTTCATCAATATTTCCAGCTTGGACTACCACAGCTACGTCATCCGCGAAGCCCACGATCTTTGCCTCCTTGGGCACCTTTATGTATGTATGTATGCATGTATGTATGTATGTATGTATGCATGAATGTATATATGTATATATGTATGTATGTATGTATGTTTGTATGTATGTATGTATGTATGTATGTATGTATGTATGTATGTATGTATGTATGTATTTATGTATGTATGTATGTATGTATGTATGTATGTATGTATGTATGTATGTATGTATGTATGTACGTACGTATGTATGTATGTATGTATGTATGTATGTATGTATGTATGTATGTACGTATGTATGTATGTATGTATGTATGTACGTATGTATGTATGTATGTATGTATGTATGTATGTATGTATGTATGTATGTATGTATGTATGAATGTATGTATGTATGTATGTATGTATGTATGTATGTATGTATGTATGTATTTATGTATGTATGTATGAAAGAATGTATGTATGTATGTTTTTATGTATGTATGTATGTATGTATGTATGCATGTATGTATGTATGTATGTATGCATGAATGTATATATGTATATATGTATGTATGTATGTATGTATGTATGTATGTATGTATGTATGTATGTATGTATGTATTTATGTATGTATGTATGTATGTATGTATGTATGTATGTATGTAGGTATGTATGTATGTATGTATGTATGTATGTATGTATGTATGTATGTATGTATGTATGTATGTATGTATGTATGTATGAATGTATGTATCTATGTATGTATTTAGTATGTATGTCTGTATGTATGTATGTATGTATGTATGTATGTATGTATGTATGTATGAATGTATGTATGTATTTATGTATATAGATAGCTTCTGTAGCCACCATGTCCCGTTAGAAACTGTGTCAGATGATAACATATCTCCCCATGTTTGCGATTCATCCAGTTTTCAACATTTGGGATTAACCTATATGTCCACCGCCCACATGTAGAATGTTCCCATCTTCTTTGCCAGTTCAGTATAGACCTGAGTCTTTCAGTTTGTCGAATAGTTTTCGGCTGGATGTGGTGGTTCTCCTTTTTTTCTGAGTATATGTTTGAAGACTCCCTGGCAGTTATGTCGATCGGGATTATACCCGCTATCACACATGCTGCATCCAGAGATATTGTGCGGTACCCGCTACAAACTCGAAGGCAACTTCTGCGGAAGATAGATACCATATCTTTCCTGGAGATGCACCTTAGTGAATCTACCCACAAGGGTGCTCCATAAAGAAGTATAGAGCTTGCAACTCTTGATAGTAGAAGTCTACGGCTATGCCTAGGTCCACCTATATTTGGCATCATTTTAGCCAATGAACTTACTACCTTAGATGCCTTTTCACAGGAGTAGTCCGTATGCCTTTTAAAATTTAATCTGCTATCGATTATCACACCCAGGTATTTTATGGCGTCCGTAGAAATGATTTCGCTCTTTCCAATTTTAAGATGTAGAACTTCTTTGGATCTCTTGCTGCTGATCAACACCGCTTCTGTCTTCTGTTCTGCCAGTTGTAGCTCTAAGGATTCGAGCCACGTTTTTACGGTTCTGATGGTTTCGTTTGCATAGAGCTGCACTTCATCAATATTTCCAGCTTGGACTACCACAGCTACGTCATCCGAGAAGCCCACGATCTTTGGCTCCTTCGGCACCTTTAGCTTGAACACTCCGTCATACATAACGTTCCATAGCAGTGGACCAAGAACTGATCCCTGCGGGAC
>OX031011.1:25745022-25747522 GCA_943735925.1 Pollenia amentaria
ATTTAATAAAACAACGTCGAGTAAGGAGAAGGCCTCCAAGAGTACCCTTCCCCTGTTATTTGTGCTGTTACATCCCCATTCTACCGCTGCTGCATTAAAGTCACCTGCTATAATGGTTGGCCTATGCTGGTTTGCGTCGTATACTAATTTTTCTATTACCCTCCCATACTCTGGTAGGCTAATATTTGGCGACACGTAGCAACTATATACGTATATACCGCCGATTTTTGCTCTACTAAAGCCTTCCTGTGGACTCTTCATTCCCTCCTCAATCGCCTTTTTTCCACAGTCCCATATAGCTGCTCTTCCAGACAAGTCTTTTTCCCATACGTTTTTGTCCAGGTTCTTGTACTGCTCGCTTACTATCGCCACGTCTATCTCCAATTCGCAGGTGGTTTGGATTAGTAGGTCGTGGGATGCTGCACAGTGGTTTGTGTTGAGTTGTATAAATTTCATTTGTATCTAACACTTAGGGCCTTCTTGAAAACAGGGCATTTGAAGCCACCAGCTGTATGCCCTAGATTTTCTCCTCCTGTTGCTCTGCACAGCATGCAGTTTGGTTCCGCTACACAGTCTTTCGAGTTGTGGTCCTCAGCTCCACATTTTCTACATCGATGTGACCTATCTGAGTCTGAGGTACTACGCCGTGCAATGTGACCGAACTCCAGACATCTGTAGCACATGGTTACTCTTATAGTCTCCCTTATGCGACAGACCGACCAGCCGATTTTTATTTTCCCTATTTTAAGGGCCTTACGCGCTGCTTCTGCAGGCAAACTTAGTCTTGCGGTTTGCGTTCCTCCATACGATTTTCGCATTGACTTTACTATAGACTCGTCTAGGTTGGGTATCTCTAACGCCTTTTCGAATGCCAGGCGTATCTCCTGTTTCGTTGTTATGTCGTCCATGTCTTTGCATTCTATCGTTATTTCCTCTTTACACGATTTTACGTCAACTTGGCCGTCCAGACATGCCTTAATTTTCCCATTAAACTTGTCGCCGGCACCATTATTTGTCGGTTTTAGCACCAGGACAAGGTCGCCTTTCTGCGTTTTATGAACCTTATTAACTTCGTTACCCAGGTCACTTAGTTCTGGGTCTGTTCTTATCTTCCTGAGGATGTCCGCGTAGGTGACGTCACCCTTAGCGGTGATGATTACCGTCTCTGGTTTTGGTCTCGGCATTCTTTTCTTTATCTCTTTCTTTTTCTTCTTCTTTTTCTTTTTTCCCACTTTTTGCCACTTGGTTTCTGGATTTGGAGCATTTCCGGTTGTGGTACTTTTCCCTGCAGTATTTTTTTGATGCAGGGGTGCATCTTCTCTATGCTTGGGTAAATCTTTTTTCTGTCTCTTTGGTGTTTCCATATAAGATACTGTTTCTGTTGGGTCTCTGCTTCTCTTTGCCTCATTTTTCTTCGCTGTCGGCTTTGGGGACGTCTGCGTGGCCTTACTTTGACTGCTTTTCGAGGCGGCAATAGTTTCCGATTTTTCATCGCGGACCTCATTGTACGCGACTCTAATTGCTCTTATTTTCTCCTTGATGGCGTGATGCACATTATTTCGGCTTTTGGTATAGTCCATAAGGTCGACAATCATATCACCTAGTTTTAAGAATGCGTCTTTTTGGGATACAACCCCAATCACTTCTTTACTCTGAGAATTGGGTGATTTCCTATGATCTATATTTGAGACCGGTGATGTAGGTGGTGTTCTCCTTGTTACCGAGCCTCTAACGAATGGGTTTTGCTCCTGTTGTTGATTATTGCTTGTAGCTTTATCTGCTACCCTAGCCAAGCTCACCGGGGTAACATTGCAGGCGCTGGATAACGACGACTGGTAGCCTGCTCGCGCACTACCCAAAGCCGCCGGTACTGGGGTCATTACCCCCTGCACCGTAACAGATTTACTATTATTTACTTCCATGGTGTATTTTTAATTCCGGGGTCCTACCCGTAGCGTTTTATACCTTGCCGCCAGGATTTCCGTGTTCAGCCGCTCCTAGCATGGAGAACAGACGCTGACCAGGTAGCCGCCCAATCTGGGTCAGACGCTACCCGGATTTACGTGGACTGGGGAGCCATGGAGTCGTCACCCTCCTTACTGCGCCTCTCTTGAGGGCACCCCTCTGGCGGGATACCTAGTTGATGGCGGCATCCATTCGCCATGTCGCATGGTCTTTTTCGGGCTCCTGTACCTTTTTGTAGTACGCCCTCGGAACCTTGCCGCTCTTGGTCGGGGACTGCTTATTAATCGCAGCTAACCTGCATATATGCAGGCCCTTCAGCCATCCGCCACCTGCTGACCCCCATAGTAGCCTGAGCTCGGCCCTATGAATGTATGTATGTATGTATGTATGTATGTATGTATGTATGTATGTATATATGTATGTATGTATGTATGTATGTATGTATGTATGTATGTATGTATGTATGTATGTATGTATGTGTTTATGTATGTATGTATGAAAGTATGTATGTATTTATGTATGTATGTATGTATGT
>OX031011.1:25750022-25775022 GCA_943735925.1 Pollenia amentaria
TTTTTATTTTCTCTCTTTTTCGACGACTACTTATTAGTAGTGCTTCTGTTTTATGTTCTGCTAGTTCCAAGCCGCTAGACTTCATCCATGACCTGATAGCATACACCGTTTCATTCGCCAGTAGTTCGACTTCGTCCACATACCTAGCAGTGACTACGATCACGATGTCGTCTGCGAAGCATACTGTTTTTGCCCCCTCCGGTATGTTAAGGTTCAATACCCCATTGTACATAATATTCCACAGTAACGGTCCTAGAACCGATCCCTGTGGAACGCCTGCGGTTATGTTGAATGTACGCGTGCCCAAGTCCGTGTTGTAACGAAGCTCCCTCTCAGAAAAGTAGCTCCCCACAATTTTAGTTAAGTACACCGGTACTCCAAGTCTGCCTAGGTTATCCATGATGCGTTCCCAGTTTGCAGTATTAAAAGCATTTTTTACGTCTAGGGTTATCACTGCGCAGTATTTCTTTCCTGCACCCTGACCTTCTATAGCACTTTTCGCTGTGTCGACTACTATCTTAGTAGCATCCATAGTCGATCTAGACTTCCTGAATCCGTACTGGTGGTCTGAGAGTCCCCCCCTTGCCTCCACAATTGGGACCAATCTATTGTAGATTACCCTCTCCAACGTTTTCCCAATAGAATCAAGCAGACATATTGGCCTGTATGATGAAGGGTCTCCTAAGGTTTTGTTCGGTTTTGGAATGAGAACCAATATCTGTTTCTTCCAGCAGTCAGGAAATTTTCCCTCCTCCAAGCAACGGTTGAATACTTCAACAAATAGGCTTGGATTGATTTGCATTGCCTTTTTTAATGCCTTGTTAGGGATACTATCTGGGCCTGGAGCTTTTTTGTCTGATAGCTTCGTCGATATCTGGATCAGTTCCTCTTCCGTTACTGCCGTTACTGTACCCGGGTTTATAATGGTATTGTTAGTGCGCAGGGCTTCGGTGTGTCTCGGAAACAGAGTTTCAACGATTTGTCTCACTAATAGGGGGCATGTCGGTTGTGGTGATCTTCCTGCCTTGAGGCGGGAAGTAACGGATTTATATGCCTTTCCCCATGGGTCTACTTCCGCATCCAGGCATATCTGCCTAAAGCAATTAATTTTACTCCTTCTTATAGCGCGTTGGAGTTCTCTTCTTAGTTGCTTATATTCGTTTTGTCGTTCAGTAAAATCGGGTCGGTTTCTTTGGCGTTGGCTCTTCCTTCTAGCACTGAGGCATTGTTTGCGTAGGCTATTTATTTCTGGATTCCACCAGTATATTGGTCGCCTGTTTTCCGAATCCCTTCGTCTCGGCATGGAGGTGTCACACGCCTCTTTAAGTTTCGACATTAGATGTTCAACCATTTCCGAGGCTGTGCCATCAAAAGATCGGACATTAGTAATTGTCTCCCTAAAGGTTTCCCCGTCCAGTTTGCCAGCTGCCCACCCCCTATAAGTGGGGTGTGCGTCCTTCACCCGGTCTTGCCCTCTTCTTGGTTCGTTAATAGAAAAGATTATGGCCTGGTGGTCACTATGTGTGTAATGCTCACTTACCCTCCAGTCTATTTTTCGGACCAGTGAGCCACTTACAAATGTAAGGTCCACGATTGACCCTAGGCCTCTTGCCCTAAAAGTAGCCGCCCCTCCTCTATTGGCCAGTGTCAAGTCGTCGCCGGAGAAGGTCTCCAGGAGGACACGACCCCTGTTGTTCGTTGTCTTGCTTCCCCATTCAGTAGCCCATGCATTAAAATCTCCTGCTATAATCTTCGGATTGTGGAGCTGTGCGTCTCTTTTCAGCCGAGCCATCATCTGTTCGAACTGTTCGATTGATGCACTAGGTGGGGCATAGCAGCTGTAGATGTAGATGCCTCCTATTTTGGCTCTTACAAATCCTTCCTCAGGTTGTTTTTGGGTACCCTCAATCGCTCGTTTTCCACATGCCCATATTGCTGTTTTGCCGGATGTGTCTTTGACCCAGACGCTTGGTTGAAGATTTCTGTATTGTTCACATACAATAGCTATGTCAGCCCCAGTTTCGCTGATAGTCTGCGAAAGCAGGTCCTGTGCCGCCCTACAGTGGTTGAGATTAATTTGTATTAATTTCATCTACTACGTTTTTTCAGCGCTTCTTGGAAGACTGGGCATCTTCCGCTGCCTGTCACGTGGTTTGTTTCCCGTTTTTGTGTTTGTTTGCAGAACATACATTCTGCATCGCTAGTGCAGTCCCTTGCCATGTGTCCTGTTTTTCCACACCTTCTACACAATTTTGACCTATCTAGAGGATTTTTACAAGATCGGGCCATATGCCCATATTCCAAGCATCTATAACATTGCCGGAGGACCACCATTTCTCTTAGGCGACATATTACCCATCCTATCCTTACTCGTCCGACCTGTAAGACTTTGTGGCCTATTTCTGATGGTAGACTTATCCTTGCAGTCTGAGTTCCACCGTAGGATTTCCGTAAGCTTTTTATATCCTCTTCTCTCATATTTGGTACGCCTAGTTGATCCTGAAATGCCATGCAGATATCCTCTTTTGTCGTGACTTCGTCAATATCCTTACATTCAATAGTTATCTCCTGCCTGCGGCTTTTAATTTCAGCCCTAAGGCCGATTGATTTCTCCATTTGTCCTCTATATAGGTCCACGCTAGTTTTATTTTTGGAGCTAATTTCAAGTAGAAGCTCGCCCTTTTGCGTCCTTCTGATACGTGATACATTTTCTCCCAGATCCTTTAGGGATGGGTCCCCCTTGATCTGTCTCAATATGTCCGCATATGATGTCTCACCCTTTGCAGAGATTATCATCGCTTCATTCCTTTCTCTTCTCTTCCTGCTGTACGTTCTCCGTTTCGGCTTCCGTTTCACTATTTGCCATGCGTTATTTCCCTCTTGGGTGGGCTCATCATGTCTAGTGACAGCGCTCTCTTGTTTCTTTTTTCTCCTTCTGGCAACTTTTCTTGGCCTCTTAATCTTCCGTGTTATCGGCGATTCATCACCAGGTTCTCTACTTCTTTTCATGTGGACTTCGGGTAGGCCCAATTTTGGAGTTGTTTGCGTTGTCTGCTCTTTTATCTCCGCCCTTCCTGATTGGTCTACTTCTTCCAATTTGTCCTTTGCCCTATTATACATAGCTTTTATGGCCCTTGTTTTCTCCTTAATAGCATGGTGTACGTTGTTTTTGCCCTTCATGTAGTTTAGTAGGTCCTCTATCATGTTTCCCAGCTCCAAGAACGGCTTCTTTTCAGAAGTAGTAGTCGGTTCTTGGGTTAAGCTGTGCTCGCTCGTTCTCGTTTCTAGCTCTGTGTGCCGGTTTATCAAAGGCGTTGGTGGCGACCTCTGTACTGCCGAGCTTCTTCCGAAAGGGTTTTGCACGTTCCACGGTTCCTTGTGCTTCACGTTGCCTGTAGCATTTGCTCCTATTTCAGCCAGGTATGCTACTGAAGTAGAAGTATTACAGTAATTTGATATCGACGACGGAGAGCCTGTTCTCCCACTCTCTACTGCCGCCGGTACTGGGTTTATTACTCCCTGCACCGTAACCTTATTTTTATTTCCTTCCATATCTCTTTTAGTTTTAGGGGGTGTGCGTTTTTATCCTATCCGCCAGGTTATTTTTTCAGCCGTTCCTAACCTGGAAACAGACGCTGACCAGGAAGCCGTCCACTATGGATGCCGTCGCGCCTGGATTTTGGTTTTGTCCGTCTTGAATAACGATTAAAATTGGCCGCCCCTTACATGGGGAACAGACGCCAACCAGATAGCCGCCCACTATGGGTCAGACGCTACTGGGTTTGATTTGACTGGAGGATCCACGGAGGCGTCACTCTCCTAACTACTCCTCTCTTGAGTGTACCCCCTGTGGGAGATACCTAGTTGGTGGCGGTACCCTCTCGCCACGTCCCAGAGTCTTCATTGGGCCTTAACACCTTTTTTTAGTGTACCCTCGTTCTCTGGCGCTCTCGGTCGGGGACTGCTTATTCGATATTCGCAGCTAGCCTGCATATCTGCAGGCCTTCCAGCCATCCGCCACCTGCTGACCCCCATGGTAGCCTGAGCCTGGCCCCATGATGTATGTATGTATGTATGTATGTATGTATGTATGTATGTATGTATGTATGCATGTATGTATGTATGTATGTATGTATTTATGTATGTATGTATAAAAGTATGTATGTATGTATGTATTTATGTATGTATGTATGTATGTATGTATGTATTTATGTATGTATGTATGTATGTATGTATGTATGTATGTATGTATGTATGTATGTATGTATGTATGTATGTATGTAATTATGTATGTATGTATTTTTTAATGTATGTATGTATGTATGTATGTATGAATGTATGTATGTATGTATATATGTATGTATGTATGTATGTATAAATGTATGGATGTATGTATGTATGTATGTATGTATGTATGTATGTATGTATGTATGTATGTATGTATGTATGTATGTATGTATGTATGAATGTATGTACGTAAGTATGTATGTAAGTATGTATGTATGTATGTATGTACGTATATAGGTATGTATGTATGTATGTATGTATTTATGTATGTATGTATGTATGTATGTATGTATGTATGTATGTATGTATGTATGTATGTATGTATGTCTGCATGTATGTATGTATGTAAGTATGTATGTATTTATGTATGTATGAATGTATGTATGTATGTATGAATGTATGAATGTATGTATGTATGAATGTATTTATGTATGTATGGATGTATGTATGTATGTTTGTATGTATGTATGTATGTATGGATGTATGTATTTATGTATGCATGTATGGATGTATGTATGTATGTATGTATGTATGTATGTATGTATGTATGTATGTATGTACGTATGGATGTATGTATGTATGAATGTATGTATGTATGTATGTATGTATGTATGTATTTATGCATGTATGTATGTATGTATGTATGTATGTATGTATGTATGCATGTATGTATGTATGTATGTATGTATGTATGTATAAAAGTATGTATGTATGTATGTATTTATGTATGTATGTATGTATGTATGTATGTATTTATGTATGTATGTATGTATGTATGTATGTATGTATGTATGTATGTATGTATGTATGTATGTAATTATGTATGTATGTATTTTTTAATGTATGTATGTATGAATGTATGTATGTATGTATATATGTATGTATGTATGTATGTATAAATGTATGGATGTATGTATGTATGTATGTATGTATGTATGTATGTATGTATGTATGTATGTATGTATGTATGTATGTATATATGTATGTATGTATGTATGTATGTATGTATGTATAAATGTATGGATGTATGTATGTATGGATGTATACATGTATGTATGTACGTTTGTATGTATGTATGTATGTATGTATGTATGTATGTATGTACGTATGTATGTATGTATGTATGTATGTATGTATGTTTTTTTTTTTTTTTTATTGGACGTAGTGATAGCGCGCTATCATCTAGTGGCCCTACGATATCTTCTCCACCCCACTCCGGTACCACTTTAGCATTTCATCAGGGTAGGTGGTTTTGTGTTGTTACACGTCCTCATCGTGCAGTTTTCCTGATCCTAGTCCCCCGTCCTCCAAAGAGATTAGGGGTTTGGAATTCTACGACATTTTTCGCTCATTATGCAGCAGATAAAGGTTTCACAACATCTCCACGCCTCCATAGAGCCCAACATTTCATTAACCATGTTGTCAGGAGACAAAACCACATTGAGTTTGTCGTTGAGTTCAAGTCTCTCATGTTCCCACTTTGGACAATGAAAAAGATTGTGTTCAGCATTATCCTCTTCCGCACCGCATTCGACACAATGTTTATAAGTTTTAATTTTGAATCTAAATAAATAGCTGTTGAAACTACCATGATCCGTAAGCATCTGTGTAATAAAATAATTCATGTTTCCATGTTTTCTTTCTACCCAGCGGCGAATATTGGGGATTAACCGATAGGTCCACCTACCGTTTTCGCCAGCATCCCATCGTTCTTGCCAGGCGTCTAGTAGTGCTAGCCGGGCGTCCGTTCTTATTTGTTTTGCAGTTAGCCCAGTGTTTCTCCTCATTGATACGTTATATATTCTTTCTCTTTCTTTCACAATGAGATCTATAGGTGGGATTCCAGCAAGTACAGAAGATGCACTTGTGGATACTGTGCGGTATGCCGTTATTACACGTAAGGCACTGATTCTTTGTGGTTTTTGTAATTGTTGCACCACATAGCTTCTATTCATTGCCATAGCAAATGTTGGTGCGGCGTATATTAGTTGTGAGTGTATTACACTGTTAATCAATCTTCTTGTTGAATCCTTTGGACCTCTGCAATTTGGCATTATTCTTGCAAGTGTGGTAACCGTTTTCAGAGCTTTATCTCTTATTTTCTCTGCATGTTCGTGGAAGTTAAGTTTGTCGTCTAATTGTACGCCCAGGTAAGAGAGGCTGCGTTTGAAGGATATTTCCTCCTGTTGAACAATGATATTAGGAATGTTAAAGGATCTTCGATTAGTTACAAGTATTGCTTCCGTTTTGGCTGCTGCAAGTCTAAGTCCATTTTCTTTCAGCCATCTATCACAACCAGAAATACTATCATTCGCAATTATTCTTAGCAACTCAGGGCTTTGTTGATTTACAACTAGGGCAACGTCGTCGGCGTATCCTATTAGCCTTGCACCGTGTTGTAGTTTTAGCTTTAAAAGACCATCATACATCACATTTCATAAGAATGGAAATAGCACCGATCCCTGTGGGACGCCTGACGTAATGTTATATTCCTTCATTCCAATAGCTGTGTCATATATGCGAATTCGATCGCTAAGGTAGTCTACGATCATATTGTGTAGGTGCGTATTTACTCCTTTCTTCCGTTAAGCGTCTAGGACGACTCTCCATTTTACCGTGTTGAAGGCATTTTTTACATCCAGTGTTACGATAGCACAAAAGCCCTTAGAGTGTTTTGCCATTGTTGCTAAGCCAACTACTTCACTTATCGCATCTACTGTGCTCTTTCCTTTTCTAAATCCATACTGTTGTGGCGAAAGGCCTCCAAGGCTCTCTATTTCCTTTTCCAGTCGCTGTAATAGAAGACATTCGAGCAGCTTTCCTAGCGTGTCAAGCATACACAAAGGTCTATATGAGCTTGCTTCATTTAGTGGCTTAGCGCCCTTCCTTAGGAGGACTAACTTTTGCCTTTTCCAACACTTGGGGAATACGCCTTTTGCTAAACAGACGTTAAAGGTCGTTAATAACATTTCAGGACATGTTTCAGCAGCCAATCTGATTACTTCGTTTGGTATACCGTCTGGTCCAGGGGTCTTTTCAGTTTTCAGTTTTCTGATTGATAATTTTAATTCATCAGCATCAAATGGTACTACTTCTTCTGTTGATATCAACTTCTCTTTGGGGTTCGTTCCTTCCAAATCCATTGGGAATAACGTTTTTACTACTTCTTCTGCCCAGATGGGGTTTTTAATTCCTGGTATTGGTTTTCTTCCTCCGGTTTTCTTCATTACAATTTGGTATGGCTTGCCCCATGGGTCTGCATCAACTTCATTACACAGGTCAGCCCATTTTTCCCGCTTGGTCTTTTTTATTGCGCTTCTTAAAGCCTTTCTTTTCATTTTATATTCCCATTTGAGAGATTCATCATTGGGATGTCTCGTTGATATTCTACTAGCAGTCAAGCATATATTTCTTAGCTCGCCTATTTCGGTAGTCCACCAGTAAACTGGTTGTTTGCTCCTGTTGTGTTTTTTGATTTTCGGCATTCCTGCATTGCAGGACTTCGTAATGATGTCGGTTGCTAGAGCAACAATGTCTTCACAGTCTCCAGATAAGTTATTCATACTATTTATATTCCTCTCCCTAGCATGTAAGAGATATTCTGAAGTTTTCTTCACATTAAGTTTTCGAACATTCCATTTAGGGAGTTTTTCCTCGTATCTTAGAACAGGTTTTTTGTTAGTGACATCAAATGTTATGTATTGATGATCACTTAGGGTAATTTCATCTAGTACCCTCCAGTTAATGATCTGATTATACAGTTCATTAGATCCAAAAGTTATATCGATAATACTGGTACTTTTTCCTCTTATGAACGTAGGAATACAACCATTGTTAAAAACTGTTAGACCGAGAGATGCTATCAATTCAGTAACGATGATACCTCTCTTGTCTAGTTTTCCTGAATTCCATTCTGGGGATTTGCTATTGAAGTCACCGCCAACGATAACCTTTCCCCTTGCTGTTCTGATACTTAGCTCCAGTTTATTAATTGCACGTGAGAAATTTGGGTAGTCAATATTCGGCGAAAAATAGCAGCTATATATTCGAATACCATTTATAGTTGTAAAAACGAATCCATCATTTTCCTCATTTACTTCGCTAATACATAATTGTTTATTCAATATCATCATTGCTGCTCTCTTTGTTGAGTCTTCGTACCAAATTTTAGAAAGAGGTTTTCTATAGGGTTCACTAATAAGAACTATATCACATTCACTTTCTGCGGCTTTTTGAATCATTAGATCATGCGCCTCTCTTCCATCTCCAAGGTTTATTTGAATAAATCTCATATTCGTTCTGCTCGGGGTTTCGTCCTGTTTCCGACACATACCGCACTACCAATTAGGTGGTCTATATTTTGTAAACCAGCTTCTTGACAGAGTATACACCGTTCATCCTGTTGACACTCCTTTGCTAGGTGTCCTGGTTGGCAACATTTTCTACACGTTCCCCTCCTGTCTTCGCCTTTGCATTCTGCCGCCCGATGTCCACGGTCTAAACACCGAAAGCATATTACAGCCTGCGTCTTCGGTTTGATCCTACATCGAACCCATCCTACTATAATTTTTCTTTCTTTCACAAGTTTTGCCGCAAGGTGTACTGGCATTTGTACCAGGGCTTGCTTAGTCTTGCCATATCCTTCCCTCAAATTAAGGATTTTGAACAAAGCATCCTGCTGTTCACCTGTTGCAGTCTTAAGGGCGTTTATCAATTCTTGCATGTCTGTGGATTCATCCATGGCCCTAATATCAAGTATTTGGTTTCTAAGCACAGATCGGATTGTTACTTCCTCACCAAGCGTCATCGTTAACGCATCCCTCAATTTATTTGCTTGTCCTTCTCCTTTTCCAAATTTAACGAGAAGTTCCCCCGCTCTCGTTCTTCGCATTCCACTGATTTCTACACCTATTTCACAAGGGTTAACAGAACTTTTCATCTTCTTTATGACATCTGCGTATGTTTCTGGTTTGGCCTTGATGGCAATTGCTTCTCCTGTTTCACGTATAGCCCTTGGTTTTTTGTTGTCAATTGCCTTTTTTCTTCTCTCCTTTCGATGGTGTACAGTTTTCCAATTGTTGGAATCCACTGCGTCCTCTTCTTCAATGGGATCAACGACTACTATCGCCTGCGGCCGTGCCTTGCTTGTGCCAGGTAGGACTTTTTCGTGTCCTGTATCTACGGTCTTTGGCCTTTTCGGGACACTATCCTGTTTTGGCGAAGTTGACGATTGTCTTTTACTCCTAGCTCCTTGCTTTTATTCATTAAATGTTGTATGAGTTCTAACGTCTACCTGTATTGCTTTTGTCTCCATGGTAACATTGACTACAGGAGTAACTTCCGCAGTAGGGGTCTTGGAAATAGCCTCCCTAATCTCTCTCATCTGTTGGTATATAGCCATAGCACATGTGATATCATCCCGTATCGTCTTGTGTATGTTCTTCGCGGTCATTAGTATCGAATTCACAGAGCTAATTTTATTGCCAATTTCTATAAAAGCTTTCTCTTCGTCTTGTTTTAGCATTATAATATGCTCAGAATCTTCCTCATTTTTTTCCAGATCGCTTTGTTGTTTCATGTTGGCAGTTCCTGTTGTGCTCATCGGAGGCGATCTTGCCAACACTGAGCTACGTTTGAAAGGGTTGTGTTGTAACGGTATGTAGCTCCCGTTAGTATCCTCACCCGTAAAAGCTTCATTTTCGTTTTGGATCTTGTTATTGTTGTTTGTCTGTTCATATTTTTTTTTTCTTCTTCAGGGTCTCAACTCAAAGTCGTTATTATCGATTCGAAGTATAGTCACGTTTTGATCCCATGGTTATCTATGCAAGCAGGGAGGCCATGCAGGGGTTGACACAAAATCCTTATGGGAGATTATGTTCAGTGCCAGATCCGTGTTAGTCAGGAGTTCTTCCTCAACTGAGCCTACACCACCAACTTAATGGCGACGAAAGCGTTGAGCGTTCTTTGAGATTTGCCAAGTTTTGATGAGACGGAGGCAGTTGTAACATTAGCCCAGAAGCCATTTCCGCAGAGTATCACCTCTGTGTACTGAGGTTCCAGAATGTTAAAACTGTCGGCCCGGGGGTATGTCAGTTCATATTCGTAATTCCAGAAATGCCATAATTAAAACCGTACTGGGCTTGGTTTTAATGCCTTTCGGCGAGAGTAGTTTTTTCGTTTGGATACATAGTTTAGGGCGGCATCCACTCGCCCTGCCGCAGGACTTAATCAAGCTCATGTACCTTTTTAGTACGCTCTCCATGCCTGCCAAAACTAGGGTCCGCGGGGTCGTTACTCCCGTTATCCTCTCCTGAGGATACCCTTGCGGGGTATGTATGTATGTATGTATGTATGTATGTATGTATGTATGTATGTATTTATGTATGTATGTATGAAAGTATGTATGTATGTATGTTTTTATGTATGTATGTATGTATGTATGTATGTATGTATGTATGTATGTATGTATGTATTTATGAATGTATGTATGTATTTATGTATGTATGTATGTATGCATGTATGTATGTATGCATGAATGTATATATGTATGTATGTATGTATGTATGTATGTATGTATGTATGTATGTATGTATGTATGTATGTATGTATGTATGTATGTATGTATTTATGTATGTATGTATGTATTTATGTATGTATGTATGTATATATGTATGTATGTAGGTATGTATGTATGTATGTATGTATTTATGTATGTATGTATGAAAGTATGTATGTATGTATGTATTTATGTATGTATGTATGTATGTATGAATGTATGTATGGATGTATGTATGTATGTATGTATGTATGTTTGTATGTAGGTATGTATGTATGTATGTATGTATTTATGTATGTATGTATGAATGTATGTATGGATGTATGTATGTATGTATGTATGTATGTATGTATGTATGTATGTATGTATGTATGTTTGTATGTAGGTATGTATGTATGTATGTATGTATGTATGTATGTATGTATGTATGTATGTATGTATGTATGTATGTATGTATGTATGTATATATGTATGTTTGTATGTATGTATGTATGTATGTATGTATGTATGTATGAAGGTATGTATGTATGTATGTATGTAAGTATGTATGTAAGTATGTATGTATGTATGTATGTACGTATATAGGTATGTATGTATGTATGTATGTGTTTATGTATGTATGTATGTATGTATTTAGTATGTATGTCTGTATGTATGTATGTATGAATGAATGTATGTATTTATGTATGTATGGGTGTATGTATTTATATATGTATGTATGTATGTATGCATGTATGTATGTATGTATGCATGTATACATGTATGTATGTACGTTTGTATGTATGAATGTATGTATGTATGTATGTATATATTTAGTATGTATGTATGTATGTATTTAGAATGTATGTATGTATGTATGTATGTATGTATGTATGTATGTATGTATGTATGTATGTATGTATGTATGTATGTAGGTATGTATGTATGTAGGTTTGTATGTATGTATGTATTTATGTATGAATGTATGAAAGTATGTATGTTTTTATGTATGTATGCATGTATGTATGTATGTATGTATGTATGTATGTATGTATGTATGTATGTATGAAGGTATATATGTATGTATGTATGTAAGTATGTATGTAAGTATGTATGTATGTACGTATATAGGTATGTATGTATGTATGTATGTATGTGTTTATGTATGTATGTATGTATGTATTTAGTATGTATGTCTGTATGTATGTATGTATGTATGAATGAATGTATGTATGTATGAATGTATGTATGTATGTATGTATATATTTAATATGTATGTATTTAGTATGTATGTATGTATGTATGTATGTATGTATGTAGGTATGTATGTATGTATGTATGTATGTATGTATGTATGTTTTTTTTTTTTTTTGTGTGTAGGTAGGTGAAAATACCCAGGTACTTTTTCCCCCTGAGTTATGTCGGATTCCTACCGACTAAAAACACCACCTTTCTCTTCCCTCAGCCCTGCGGAACTGTCTGTTATGATATTCCTTCGCAGGGTCGGATAGACTTAATTAGTCTCTGCTTCTACCTGCAACAGCATCTTTCTGTGCTTCTCTTCCTCCCTCAGCTTTCTGTGAACTTCCTTGACTAGAGAGCAGGTCGCATCCCAGTTATCTTTCTTTCTAGTCATCACTTCTATTATGTTTTCAGGATTTATACTCTGTCCCATTAGATCGTCTGCGTGCCTACGCTCGTTTTCAAATCTTGGACATCGAAATATTGCGTGTTCTGCATCCTCTACTTGGTTTGCGCAAGAGGGACAGTTGGGTGACGTGTCGAGTCCAAACTTGTGCAGATATTTTCTGTACCCTCCATGTCCCGTGAGGAATTGCGTTAGGTGGTAGTTCACCTCGCCCTGCTTCCTCTTTAGCCAAGACTCTATTTTCGGTATAAGTCTAAAAGTCCATCTCCCTTTTTCACTTTCTTCCCATCTCTTCTGCCATGCCTGGATGGTTTTCTGCCTCTCCATGTTTGGAATCTCATTCGCATTTGGTGGACTTAATCTTTTGCGTTCATACACGCGTTTTGCCTCGTCTGCCATTATGTCAATTGGGATTATTACCGCTATAACGTAAGCTGCGTCGTCCAATGTCGTTCTATATGCGCTGCTTACTCTTAAGGCGCATAATCTGTATACGGAGTTTAGTTTGGCCGCTACCGATTTGACCTTAAGGGCTTCCGACCATATTGGGACCGCGTATAAAATTGTTGATTTTACCACTGTAGAGATTAGTTTTCTTTTCCCGTGCCTAGGTCCCCCTACGTTTGGCAACATCCTAGACAAAGCTACCACTATGTTCGATGCCTAAGTGCATATTTTTTCAATATGCGGTCTGAACTTTAGCTTGTCATCTATTACAACTCCTAGGTACGAAAGTTGCTGCTGTGACTCTATGATGTGTTGTCCTATTCTTATTTTTATTTTCTCTCTTTTTCGACGACTACTTTTTAGTAGTGCTTCTGTTTTATGTTCTGCTAGTTCCAAGCCGCTAGACTTCATCCATGACCTGATAGCATACACCGTTTCATTCGCCAGTAGTTCGACTTCGTCCACATACCTAGCAGTGACTACGATCACGATGTCGTCTGCGAAGCATACTGTTTTTGCCCCCTCTGGTATGTTAAGGTTCAATACCCCATTGTACATAATATTCCACAGTAACGGTCCTAGACCCGATCCCTGTGGAACGCCTGCGGTTATGTTGTATGTACGCGTGCCCAAGTCCGTGTTGTAACGAAGCTCCCTCTCAGAAAAGTAGCTCCCCACAATTTTAGTTAAGTACACCGGTACTCCAAGTCTGCCTAGGTTATCCATGATGCGTTCCCAGTTTGCAGTATTAAAAGCATTTTTTACGTCTAGGGTTATCACTGCGCAGTATTTCTTTCCTGCACCCTGACCTTCTATAGCACTTTTCGCTGTGTCGACTACTATCTTAATAGCATCCATAGTCGATCTAGATTTCCTGAATCCGTACTGGTTGTCTGAGAGTCCACCCCTTGCCTCCACAATTGGGACCAATCTATTGTAGATTACCCTCTCCAACGTTTTCCCAATAGAATCAAGCAGACATATTGGCCTGTATGATGAAGCGTCTCCTAAGGTTTTGTTCGGTTTTGGAATGAGAAACAATATCTGTTTCTTCCAGCAGTCAGGAAATTTTCCCTCCTCCAAGCAACGGTTGAATACTTCAACAAATAGGCTTGGATTGATTTGCATTGCCTTTTTTAATGCCTTGTTAGGGATACTATCTGGGCCTGGAGCTTTTTTGTCTGATAGCTTCGTCGCTATATGGATCAGTTCCTCTTCCGTTACTGCCGTTACTGTACCCGGGTTTATAGTGGTATTGTTAGTGCGCAGGGCTTCGGTGTGTCTCGGAAACAGAGTTTCAACGATTTGTCTCACTAATAGGGGGCATGTGGGTTGTGGTGATCTTCCTGCCTTGAGGCGGGAAGTAACTGATTTATATGCCTTTCCCCATGGGTCTACTTCCGCATCCAGGCATATCTGCCTAAAGCAATTAATTTTACTCCTTGTTATAGCGCGTTGGAGTTCTCTTCTTAGTTGCTTATATTCGTTTTGTCGTTCAGTAAAATCGGGTCGGTTTCTTTGGCGTTGGCTCTTCCTTCTAGCACTGAGGCATTGTTTGCGTAGGCTATTTATTTCTGGATTCCACCAGTATATTGGTCGCCTGTTTTCCGAATCCCTTCGTCTCGGCATGGAGGTGTCACACGCCTCTTTAAGTTTCGACATTAGATGTTCAACCATTTCCGAGGCTGTGCCATCAAAAGATCGGACATTAGTAATTGTCTCCCTAAAGGTTTCCCCGTCCAGTTTGCCAGCTGCCCACCCCCTATAAGTGGGGTGTGCGTCCTTCACCCGGTCTTGCCCTCTTCTTGGTTCGTTAATAGAAAAGATTATGGCCTGGTGGTCACTATGTGTGTAATGCTCACTTACCCTCCAGTCTATTTTTCAGACCAGTGAGCCACTTACAAATGTAAGGTCCACGATTGACCCTAGGCCTCTTGCCCTAAAAGTAGCCGCCTCTCCTCTATTGGCCAGTGTCAAGTCGTCGCCGGAGAAGGTCTCCAGGAGGACACGACCCCTGTTGTTCGTTGTCTTGCTTCCCCATTCAGTAGACCATGCATTAAAATCTCCTGCTATAATCTTCGGATTGTGGAGCTGTGCGTCTCTTTTCAGCCGAGCCATCATCTGTTCGAACTGTTCGATTGATGCACTAGGTGGGGCATAGCAGCTGTAGATGTAGATGCCTCCTATTTTGGCTCTTACAAATCCTTCCTCAGGTTGTTTTTGGGTACCCTCAATCGCTCGTTTTCCACATACCCATATTGCTGTTTTGCCGGATGTGTCTTTGACCCAGACGCTTGGTTGAAGATTTCTGTATTGTTCACATACAATAGCTATGTCAGCCCCAGTTGCGCTGATAGTCTGCGAAAGCAGGTCCTGTGCCGCCCTACAGTGGTTGAGATTAATTTGTATTAATTTCAACTACGACGTTTTTTCAGCGCTTCTTGGAAGACTGGGCATCTTCCGCTGCCTGTCACGTGGTTTGTATCCCGTTTTTGTGTTTGTTTGCAGAACATACATTCTGCATCGCTAGTGCAGTCCCTTGCCATGTGTCCTGTTTTTCCACACCTTCTACACAATTTTGACCTATCTAGAGGATTTTTACAAGATCGGGCCATATGCCCATATTCCAAGCATCTATAACATTGCCGGAGGACCACCATTTCTCTTAGGCGACATATTACCCATCCTATCCTTACTCGTCCGACCTGTAAGACTTTGTGGCCTATTTCCGATGGTAGACTTATCCTTGCAGTCTGAGTTCCACCGTAGGATTTCCGTAAGCTTTTTATATCCTCTTCTCTCATGTTTGGTACGCCTAGTTGATCCTGAAATGCCATGCAGATATCCTCTTTTGTCGTGACTTCGTCAATATCTTTACATTCAAAAGTTATCTCCTGCCTGCGGCTTTTAATTTCAGCCCTAAGGCCGATTGATTTCTCCATTTGTCCTCCATATAGGTCCACGCTAGTTTTATTTGTGGAGCTAATTTCAAGTAGAAGCTCCCCCTTTTGCGTCCTTCTGATACGTGATACATTTTCTCCCAGATCCTTTAGGGATGGGTCCCCCTTGATCTGTCTCAATATGTCCGCATATGATGTCTCACCCTTTGCAGAGATTATCATCGCTTCATTCCTTTCTCTTCTTTTCCTGCTGTACGTTCTCCGTTTCGGCTTCCGTTTCACTATTTGCCATGCGTTATTTCCCTCTTGGGTGGGCTCATCATGTCTAGTGACAGCGCTCTCTTGTTTCTTTTTTCTCCTTCTGGCAACTTTTCTTGGCCTCTTAATCTTCCGTGTTATCGGCGATTCATCACCAGGTTCTCTACTTCTTTTCATGTGGACTTCGGGTAGGCCCAATTTTGGAGTTGTTTGCGTTGTCTGCTCTTTTATCTCCGCCCTTCCTGATTGGTCTACTTCTTCCAATTTGTCTTTTGGCTTATTATACATAGCTTTTATGGCCCTTGTTTTCTCCTTAATAGCATGGTGTACGTTGTTTTTGCCCTTCATGTAGTTTAGTAGGTCCTCTATCATGTTTCCCAGCTCCAAGAACGGCTTCTTTTCAGAAGTAGTAGTCGATTCTTGGGTTAAGCTGTGCTCGCTTGTTCTCGTTTCCAGCTCTGTGAGCCGGTTTATCAAAGGCGTTGGTGGCGACATCTGTACTGTCGAGCATGTATGTATATATGTATGTTTGTATGAATGTATGTATGTATGTATGTATGTATGTATGTATGTATGTATGTATGTATGAAGGTATGTATGTATGTATGTATGTAAGTATGTATGTAAGTATGTATGTATGTATGTATGTATGTACGTATATAGGTATGTATGTATGTATGTATGTGTTTATGTATGTATGTATGTATGTATTTAGTATGTATGTCTGTATGTATGTATGTATGAATGAATGTATGTATTTATGTATGTATGTGTGTATGTATGTATGTATGCATGTATGTATGTATGTATGGATGTATATATGTATGTATGTACGTTTGTATGTATGAATGTATGTATGTATGTATATATTTAGTATGTATGTATGTATGTATTTAGTATGTATGTATGTATGTATGTATGTATGTATGTATGTATGTATGTATGTATGTATGTATGTATGTATGTATGTATGTATGTATGTAGGTATGTATGTATGTAGGTATGTATTTATGTATGAATGTATGAAAGTATGTATGTTTTTATGTATGTATGTATGTATTTATGAATGTATGTATGTATTTATGTATGTTTGTATGTATGCATGTATGTATGTATGTATGTATGTATGCATGAATGTATATATGTATGTATGTATGTATGTATGTATGTATGTATGTATGTATATATGTATGTATGTATGTATGTATGTATGTATTTATGTATGTATGTATGTATGTATGTATGTATGTATGTATGTATGTATGTATGTATGTACGTACGTATGTATGTATGTATGTATGTATGTATGTATGTATGTATATATGTATGTATGTATGTATGTATGTATGTATGTTTTTTTTTTTTTTTATACGAGGAAAAAATCATCGAAAGACCCTGGCCAGATGGTAGTGCCAGGAGTGCGAGACTTTAACACGCTAAAACAACCTCGTTTCACATGTCCCTTATCCCTGCGGAACCACCGCAAAAGTATTCCCTCGCAGGGGGGGGGGGATTTTCTAAAACCCTATCCGGCAAAATTTCTTCTTCGAACACCCTCTTGTCTTCGTAGCTCCAAAAGCACCGTTCTAACATACGCGGTTACACTCTCCCAATTTTCCAAGGACACCAACATTATTTGAACTATATTACTCGTACTCACATTTGCTCCTACTTACCGTCGTAGGTTTGCTCTCTCCAGGTCAAAACGCGGACAGACAAAGAACACGTGTTCGGGATCTTTCACATCCCCAGTACAACATGGACAAAACTGCGAACTGTCAAGTCCGAAGCGATATAAGTATGAACGGAAACATCCATGTCCACTTAGAAATTGTGTCAGGTAAAAATCTAGATAGCCATGACGCCTACTGATCCAAGCTTCTACATTTGGTATCAGCGCGTACGTCCATCTACCTTTGGTAGACGTTTCCCACCTCCTTTGCCACTCTGCCATGCTATGTAATCGATTTGGGTCTGGACCATTTCCCACTCTGCGCCGAGCCAAAAACTCCCATTTTGCCTCTCTAGACAAGATATCAATTGGCGTTAAACCCGCAATAACCAAAACTGCCTCATCTGACACGGTCCTATACGCTGAGCATACTCGCAGTGCCGCTAGCCTGTATACTGCACTGATTTTACCGCAGTATGTCTTGAGCCTCGTAGATTCTGCCCATATTGGAACCGCATAGAGAATGACGCTCCTTACAACACTCGCTAATACCTTTCTCTTCATATACCTGGGACCTCTTGTATTCGGCATTTTCCGGCACAATGCCGAGCATATATTTACCGCCTTATCTCTCACATAATTGAAATGGTGTATGAACGATAAACGGTTGTCTATCATGACCCCCAAGTACTTAAGACAATCTCTAGACTTTATATTACAGCCTCCAATATTGATGGTTATATATTCTACTTTTTTACGGCTAGATATTAGTACAGTCTCCGTCTTATGGTCGGCCAGTGTTAAACCCATTGAACTGAGCCATGCTCTAACCATCTGGATACCACTTTCAGAAATTGTCTTTGCCTCGTCTAACGTCTTAGCCACCATCACCAGGCCGATTATTTTTGCTCTTTTCGGAAGATTTACGTTTGTAATTATGTATGTATGTACGTATGTATGTATGTATGTATGTATGTATGTATGGATGTATACATGTATGTATGTACGTTTGTATGAATGTATGTATGTATGTATGAATGTATGAATGTATGTATGTATGTATGTATTTATGTATGTATGGATGTATGTATGTATGTTTGTATGTATGTATGTATGTATGTATGTATGGATGTATGTATTTATGTATGCATGTATGGATGTACGTTTGTATGTATATATGTATGTATGTATGTACGTATGTATGTATGTATGTATGTATGTATGTATGTATGTATGTATGTATGTATGTATGTATGTATGTATGGATGTATACATGTATGTATGTACGTTTGTATGAATGTATGTATGTATGTATGAATGTATGAATGTATGAATGTATGAATGTATGAATGTATGTATGTATTTATGTATGTATGGATGTATGTATGTATGTATGTACGTATGGATGTATGTATATATGAATGTATGAATGTATGTATGTATGTATGTATGTATTTATGCATGCATGTATGTATGTATGTATGTATGTATGTATGTATGTATGTATGTATGCATGTATGTATGTATGTATGTATGTATGTATGTATGTATGTATGTAAGTATGTATGTATGTATGTATGTATGTATGTATGTATGTATGTATGTATGTATGTATGTATGTATGTATGTATGTATGTATGTATGTATGTATGTATGTATGTATGTATGTATGTATGTATGTATGCATGTATTTATGAATGTATGTATGTATGTATGTATGTATGTATGTATGTATGTATGTATGTATGTATGTATGTATGTATGTATGTATGTATGTATGTATGTATGTGTGCATGAATGTATGTATGTATGTATGTATGTAGGTATGTATGTATGTATGTATGTATGTATGTATGTATGTATGTATGTATGTATGTATGTATGTAAGTATGTATGTATGTATGTTTGTTTGTATGTATGAATGTATGTATGTATGTATGTATGTATGTATGTATGTATGTATGTATGTATGTATGTATGTATGTGTGTATGTATGTATGTATGTATGTATGTATGTATGTATGTATGTATGTTTTTTTTTTTTATACGAGGAAAAAATCATCGAAAGACCCTGGCCAGATGGTAGTGCCAGGAGTGCGAGACTTTAACACGCTTAAACAACCTCGTTTCACATGTCCCTTATCCCTCCGTAACCACCGCAAAAGTATTCCCTCGCAGGGGGGGGGGGATTTTCTAAAACCCTATCCGGCGAAATTTCTTCTTCGAACACCCAGTTGTCTTCGTAGCTCCAAAAGCACCGTTCTAACATACGCGGCTACACTCTCCCAATTTTCCAAGGACACCAACATTATTTGAACTATATTACTCGTACTCACATTTGCTCCTACTTGCCGTCGTAGGTTTACTCTCTCCAGGTCAAAACGCGGACACACAAAGAACACGTGTTCGGGATCTTCCACCGCCCCCGGTACAACATGGACAAAACTGCGAACTGTCAAGTCCGAAGCGATATAAGTATGAACGGAAACAACCATGTCCACTTAGAAATTGTGTCAGGTAAAAATCTAGATAGCCATGACGCCTACTGATCCAAGCTTCTACATTTGGTATCAGCGCGTACGTCCATCTACCTTTGGTAGACGTTTCCCACCTCCTTTGCCACTCTGCCATGCTATGTAATCGATTTGGGTCTGGACCATTTCCCACTCTGCGCCGAGCCAAAAACTCCCATTTTGCCTCTCTAGACAAGATATCAATTGGCGTTAAACCCGCAATAACCAAAACTGCCTCATCTGACACGGTCCTATACGCTGAGCATACTCGCAGTGCCGCTAGCCTGTAGACAGCACTGATTTTACCGCAGTATGTCTTGAGCCTCGTAGATTCTGCCCATATTGGAACCTTTCTCTTTATATACCTGGGACCTCTTGTATTCGGCATTATCCGGCACAATGCCGAGCATATATTTACCGCCTTATCTCTCACATAATTAAAATGGTGTCTGAACGATAAACGGTTGTCTATCATGACCCCCAAGTACTTAAGACAATCTCTAGGCTTTATATTACAGTCTCCAATATTGATGGTTATATATTCTACTTTTTTACGGCCTCCGTCTTATGGTCGGCCAGTGTTAAACCCATTGAACTGAGCCATGCTCTAACCATCTGGATACCACTTTCAGAAATTGTCTTTGCCTCGTCTAACGTCTTAGCCACCATCACCAGGGCTATATCATCTGCAAAGCCGATTATTTTTGCTCTTTTCGGAAGATTTACTCTTAGTACACCATCGTACATTAAATTCCATAACAAAGGTCCTAACACTGATCCTGGTGGTACTCCACCTGTTACTTTGTAGTATTTCATCCCCTCTTCGGTTTGGTATAAGAGCACTCTCTTTCGGAAATAGTCCTTTACAATTGCCACTAGATATGCAGGAGTATTCAGACGTTCTAATGCATTTACAATGTTCACCCAGTTGGCCGTATTAAATGCATTTTTTACATCTAGATTAACAAGTACGCAGTATTCCTTGCAACCCTGTCTCCAACTACTACCCTCAATTGCCTCCTTTGCTATGCTCAGAACCATTTCAATTGCATCGATTGTTGACATTTGTTTCCTAAACCCGTATTGCGTTCTGGAGAGGCCATCTGCAGCTTCAATGAACTCCCCTAGCCTATTACAAATAATCCTTTCCAGTAGTTTGCCGCTCGTATCTATCATGCACAATGGTCTGTACGATGACGGATCCTCTAAAGGCTTCTTATCTTTGGGTAGGAGCACAAGTTTTTGCCTCTTCCCTATTGATGGGAATGATCCATATTTCAAGCAGGAGTTTAAAACTGCAGTATTTGATACGGATTGCACTTAACAGCCTCTTTAAGAACGATATTGGGGATGCCATCAGGTCCAGGAGCTTTCTTGTCTTCAAATTTGGAGACCGCCTCTCGGATTTCCGGTAGTGTAACCTCTGGAAAGTTAAAAGGCTCCTCAGGATTTTGGTGGCTCCACGTTGGAGCTAGCTGTTCTGGAAAAAGGTGAGTGACTATCTTACTTAGAGCCATAGACGCCATAGGCGAGGGGGTACTTAAACACTTAAGTTTTTTTCTCACAAGCTTATACGCTAAGCCAAATGGGTTCCTGTCAATATCGTCACAGATCTCCAAGAAACATAATCTTTTACTTCGTCGTATTGCCGACTTTAGTGACTTTCTCTTTGCATTCAGAGTCTGGCGATGTAGTTCGTTTTCTACTCTACCACGAGTTCTTATGTACAGTCTTCTTGCGCGAATACAGTCTTTCCGGAGCTCGGCTATTTCTTGATTCCACCAATACACAGGGGTCTTGTTTATCCCGCGATTTCTTTTCCTCATAGAAATGTTGCACGCTCGTGTTAAATGCTTTATAAACTGCCCCGCCATATTTTCAGGTGTACCGTTTAGTTCCAAATCCTCCATAAACATGGAAAATAACTGTCGGTCAAACGTGTTGGCTTTCCATCCAGTCAGGTTTCCACCATTGCCTATTGTAGGTGCAAGTGAACGTTCGTGTATGTCCATAATTATAGCGCTGTGATCACTGTGAGTATATAAGTCGCTAATACCCCAATTAATTTGATTTCGGATATTGGCACTAGCAAATGCAATATCTATTATTAATCCCCCTCCATTCCTTCTATACGTCTGTTCATTTCCATCATTCATCAGTACCACATCTAGCTGAGCGAATGATTCCAGCAAAATCTTACCTCTTTTATTAGTCCGCGGACAGCCCCATTGCGTAGCCCACGCGTTGAAATCTCCTGCAATCAATATTGAAGTTCTCCCGATCGCATCGCTCGTCAAGGCATATATGATCCTCTTATAATCTTCAATGTCATATCTTGGAGGAATGTAGCAACTATATATGCATACTCCAGAGACAGTAGCACGTACAAAGCCACATTCCGTATTGTTGATGTGTTGCAAACTTTTTCTGTTTACGGCCCATATTGCAGAAGAACCAGTGGCGTCACTGATCCAGCATGGCAAGCCAACGTTCCTATATTGTTCACTAATAATACATATATCCACGTCCAAGTTACGAAGACTCTGATTTAACAGATCTTGAGCAGCTTCACAGTGATTTAAGTTAAGTTGCAGCAGTCTCATAGGTGTATGTATGTATTTATGTATGTATGTATGTATGTATGTATGTATGTATGTATGTATGTATGTATGTATGTATGTATGTATGTATGTATGAATGTATGTATGTATGTATGTATGTATGTATTTAGTATGTATGTATTAAGTATGTATGTATGTATGCATTTAGTATGTATGTATTTAGTATGTATGGATGTATGTATGTATGTATGTATGTATGAATGTATGAATGTATTTATGTATGTATGTGTGTATGTATTTATGTATGTATGTATGTATGTATGTATGTATGTATGTATGTATGTATGTATGGATGTATACATGTATGTATGTATGTATGTACGTTTGTATGTATGAATGTATGTATGTACGTATATATTTAGTATGTATGTATTTAGTATGTATGTATGTATGTATGTATATATGTATGTATGAATATATGTATGAATGTATGTATGTATTTATGTATGTATGTGTGTATGTATTTATGTATGTATGTATGTATGTATGTATGTATGTACGTTTGTATGTATGTATGTATGTATGTATGTATGTATGTATGTATGTATGTACGTATGTATGTATGTATGTATGTATGTATGTATGTATGTATGAATGTATGTATGTAGGTATGTATGTATGTATGTATGTATGTATGTATGTATGTATGTATGTATGAATGTATGTATGTATGTATGTATGTATGTATTTAGTATGTATGTATTAAGTATGTATGTATGTATGCATTTAGTATGTATGTATTTAGTATGTATGGATGTATGTATGTATGTATGTATGTATGAATGTATGAATGTATTTATGTATGTATGTGTGTATGTATTTATGTATGTATGTATGTATGTATGTATGTATGTATGTATGTATGTATGTATGTATGTATGGATGTATACATGTATGTATGTATGTATGTACGTTTGTATGTATGTATGTATGTATGTATGTATGTATGAATGTATGTATGTATGTATGTATGTATGTATGTATGTATTTAGTATGTATGTATTAAGTATGTATGTATGTATGCATTTAGTATGTATGTATTTAGTATGTATGGATGTATGTATGTATGTATGAATGTATGAATGTATTTATGTATGTATGTGTGTATGTATTTATGTATGTATGTATGTATGTATGTATGTATGTATGTATGTATGGATGTATACATGTATGTATGTATGTATGTACGTTTGTATGTATGAATGTATGTATGTACGTATATATTTAGTATGTATGTATTTAGTATGTATGTATGTATGTATGTATGTATGTATGTATGTATGAATATATGTATGAATGTATGTATGTATTTATGTATGTATGTGTGTATGTATTTATGTATGTATGTATGTATGTATGTATGTATGTACGTTTGTATGTATGTATGTATGTATGTATGTATGTATGTATGTATGTATGTACGTATGTATGTATGTATGTATGTATGTATGTATGTATGTATGTTTGTATGAATGTATGTATGTGTCTCGGAAACAGAGTTTCAACGATTTGTCTCACTAATAGGTGGCATGTGGGTTGTGGTGATCTTCCTGCCTTGAGGCGGGAAGTAACGGATTTATATGCCTTTCCCCATGGGTCTACTTCCGCATCCAGGCATATCTGCCTAAAGCAAATAATTTTACTCCTTGTTATAGCGCGTTGGAGTTCTCTTCTTAGTTGCTTATATTCGTTTTGTCGTTCAGTAAAATCGGGTCGGTTTCTTTGGCGTTGGCTCTTCCTTTTAGCACTGAGGCATTGTTTGCGTAGGCTATTTATTTCTGGATTCCACCAGTATATTGGTCGCCTGTTTTCCGAATCCCTTCGTCTCGGCATGGAGGTGCCACACGCCTCTTTAAGTTTCGACATTAGATGTTCAACCATTTCCGAGGCTGTGCCACCAAAAGATCGGACATTAGTAATTGTCTCCCTAAAGGTTTCCCCGTCCAGTTTGCCAGCTGCCCACCCCCTATAAGTGGGGTGTGCATCCTTCACCTGGTCTTGCCCTCTTCTTGGTTCGTTAATAGAAAGGATTATATCCTGGTGGTCACTATGTGTGTAATGCTCACTTACCCTCCAGTCTATTTTCCGGACCAGTGAGCCACTTACAAATGTAAGGTCC